>QNTS01005747.1:5027-37470 GCA_003317085.1 Hucho hucho
CCTCTGAGTCCTCTAATAGCATGGGGTCTGTACCTCCTCTGAGTCCTCTAATAGCATGGGGTCTGTACCTCCTCTGAGTCCTCTAATATCATGGGGTCTGTACCTCCTCTGAGTCCTCTAATAGCATGGGGTCTGTACCCCTCTGAGTCCTCTAATATCATGGGGTCTGTACCCCCTCCAGAGTATGTGAGCGGAGCTGAGCGAGGAGTGGAGCGTTCCCAGTTTGACTGCAGCGTGGAGAGAGTTTCCCAAAGGCTGGAGCGTCGGCCTTCTTGCCCGCTCCAATTTTGCTCCAGTAGCACTCACTTCACAACGTCAGGGCATGCACGGCCCAGCATGCATATGTAGTCTACTTGTCTGCTGATATAGCCCATTGCTTTAGCTACTGTCATCTAGTATGCTAAATATTTTCATAAAGAAACAGATAAAACACCCAGGTGAAAAATCAAGGTGACTTTCAAAGATGAGGCGGTCCAAGAGCAAGAGAGGGAGTGTGGTGATAGAAAGGAAAGGGAAAGGGGGATACCTAGTCAGTTGTACAACTGCATTCAACTGAAATGGGTCCACAACTAAAGAATCATTATGCGGTCAGAAAAGACAGGTATCCCGAAAGCATGATAGTGTAATTACTACGTGCACATGCTAACAGAAAGGAGGTCGGTAGCTAGCTAAGTGTGTCATTGTAGCAAAGCATTTATAAGCAAAAAATCTGATATTTTAAAGTTTGGTTAAATTTCGTTCTGTTATCTGTACAATGGGCCATCATTGATTTTGGCCCAATAGGCCTGGCATATTACCTCTTTCAATTAGCTTTCTGTTTTGATAGGGTCATTTGACCTAAAATCCTTTAGGCCTAGCTACAGAAAAATAAAAAAACAACTACACATCCCTTCCCAGCCTGGCAAGAGTGTCCCAAAGGGTGTTCAGCTTCCCCAGTGGCTCTGGAAGCGCTGAGAGGATATTCTCTGCTGGTGGCCTGCTCTCCAGGCACCATCGCATGGGCCTGAAGCCACAGACTCTGGCCAAACTCATGTTTCTAAAAATGAATTTAAAGGCCCTGTAGATGGAGCCTAATAAGGCATTTTTCATTTAATTTGTATTTAATTCTAAGTAAATCACAGCCTATATGTGCAATGTATAGAATATAATGATTTAATACAACGAAATGTTGTTTAATTGCTGAGCGCGTAATGTCCCTGCCAGCCTAGTGTGTCGCACTTGCAAATGCTTCACAATGTATTTCTTTGTAGTCTATAGCCTTGAAATAATTGAAATAATATAGCCTAAATAATTCATTTCCGTTCCACCTTAGGCTCCCTGTCTGGCTCCTGATCTATTCAGAGTGTTTAAATGCTGTTTAATGTGACATGTAGACTATTTGAAATAATGTGTGCTTCTTACATTCACGTTTTCATGTTTATTAAAATACTTTTCATTCAAATCCATATGGTTTGGTTTCAATACTTCAAAACCAAATGGTAGGTCCAGTTAGTCAAAAAAAGAGATGGTTAAATTGTGATTTTAATGAATGCAAATTTGAAGCATCAGTTTTTTTTCCTGTGAGCGAGGAGCAGTTTTTTGCGGAGCGTTTTGAAAAGACGTGGAGCGATGAGTGGGATCTCTGACCGCTCAGCTCCGCTCACATACTCTGACCCCCTCTGAGTCCTCTAATAAACTCAGCAAAAAAAGAAACATCCTCTCACTGTCAACTGCGTTTATTTTCAGCAAACTTAACATGTGTACATTTTTGTATGAACATAAGATTCAACAACTGAGACAAGTTCCACAGACATGTGACTAACAGAAATGGAATAATGTGTCCCTGAACAAAGGGGGGGTCAAAATGAAAAGTAACAGTCAGTATCTGGTGTGGCCACCAGCTGCATTAAGTACTGCAGTGCATCATGGGCTGCACCAGATTTGCCAGTTCTTGCTGTGAGATGTTACCCCACTCTTCCACCAAGGCACCTGCAAGTTCCCGGACATTTCTGGGGGGAATGACCCTAGCCCTCACCCTCCGATCCAACAGGTCCCAGATGTGCTCAATGGGATTGAAATCCAGGCTCTTCGCTGGCCATGGCAGAACACTGACATTCCTGTCTTGCAGGAAATCACGCACAGAACGAGCAGTATGGCTGGTGGCATTGTCATGCTGGAGGGTCATCTCCATCTCCTGTGGGAAGGGTACCACATGAGGGAGGAGGATGTCTTCCCTGTAATGCACAGCTTTGAGATTGCCTGCAATGACAACAACTCAGTCCGATGATGCTGTGACACACCTCCCCAGACCATGATGGACCCTCCACCTCCAAATCGATTCCCGCTCCAGAGTACAGGCCTCGGTGTAATGCTCATTCCTTCAACGATAAACACGAATCCGGCCATCACCCCTGGTGAGACAAACCCGCGACTCATCAGAGAAAAGCACTTTTTGCCAGTCCTGTCTGGTCCAGCGACGGTGGGTTTGTGCCCATAGGCTACGTTGTTGCCGGTGATGTCTGGTGGGGACCTGCCTTACAACAGGCCTACAAGCCCTCAGTCCAGCCTCTCTCAGCCTATTGCGGACAGTCTGAGCACTGATGGAGGGATTGTGCGTTCCTGGTGTAACTCGGGCAGTTGTTGTTGCCATCCTGTACCTGTCCCGCAGGTGTGATGTTCGGATGTACCGATCCTGTGCAGGTGTTGTTACACGTGGTCTGCCACTGCAAATATGATCAGCTGTCCGTCCTGTCTCCCTGTGGCGCTTTCTTAGGCGTCTCACAGTACGGACATTGCAATTTATTGCCCTGGCCACATCTGTAGTCCTCATGCCTCCTTACAGCATGCCTAAGGCACGTTCACGCAGATGAGCAGGGACCCTGGGCATCTTTCTTTTGGTGTTTTTCAGAGTCAGTAGAAAGGCCTCTTTAGTGTCCTATGTTTTCATAACTGTGACCTTAATTGCCTTCCGTCTGTAAGCTGTTAGTGTCTTAACGACTGTTCCACAGGTGCATGTTCATTAATTGTTTATGGTTCATTGAACAAGCATGGGAAACAGTGTTTAAACCCTTTACAATGAAGATCTGTGAAGTTACTTGGATTTTTACGAATTATCTTTGAAAGACAGGGTCCTGAAAAAGAGACATTTCTTTTTTTGCTGAGTTTAGTATGGGGTCTGTACCTCCTCTAATAGCATGGGGTCTGTTCATATATTGGTTTTTAATCACTTGCGAATAAAAGATGATGCCTTATGTTACAGTGGCATTGCTTACAGCCTACTACTGTATTGGCTGTGTTTTTGTCTTGTTTGTGATTGCTACCTCATTGTATAGATATATTGGACGGTTAATAAGAGAGAGAAGCTATAGACCACCTAGCTCTAGACCACCTAGTTTGAAGCTAGTCATGTCTATGTCATCAGAGAGAGACAGTGGATGAGTGAATGCTTAGAGAACACACACACTCATCTTATTGTGTGCAAATTCCACAGACACGCACACGCACTTCCTGTTTGATGTCTCTTTCACTCATTGAAAAATCACCTCCACTCTAAACATGACTCTGTTGTCTAGGTTGACTAGATGATTAAGGTTAGCAAATATATGCAGAGCTTTGCTCAAATCAATCTCCCTGAACACATCTTAGGACAGTGGTTTGCTAGGACAGTGGTTTGCTAGGACAGTGGTTTGCTAGGACAGTGGTTTGCTAGGACAGTGGTTTACTAGGACAGTAGGACAGTGGTTTACTAGGACAGTGGTTTACTAGGACAGTAGGACAGTGGTTTACTAGGACTGTGGTTTACTAGGACAGTGGTTTACTAGGACAGTAGGACAGTGGTTTACTAGGACATTGGTTTACTGGGACATTGGTTTACTGGGACAGTGGTTTGCTAGGACTGTGGTTTGCTAGGACTGTGGTTTGCTAGGACAGTGGTTTGCTAGGACAGTGGTTTGCTAGCACAGTGGTTTGCTAGGACAGTGGTTTGCTAGGACAGTGGTTTGCTAGGACAGTGGTTTGCTAGGACAGTAGGACAGTGGTTTACTAGGACAGGGGTTTACTAGGACAGTAGGATAGTGGTTTACTAGGACAGTGGTTTACTAGGACAGTAGGATAGTGGTTTACTAGGACAGTGGTTTACTAGGACAGTAGGATAATGGTTTACTAGGACAATGGTGATGCGGAAGCAGTCTTACAACAAAATCTGTGAGTAGACTAAATCTTCCTATAAGACTAGTTTTTAACAGATGCTCAAACAATGTTCCTGCCAATCTTTTAATTTCCTGTGTGTGTGTGTGTGTGTGTGTATTTATGTACGTATATTTATAATATGATATATATATATACACCTACTTTACTGTACTCTTCTCTACAGTATACACTTATCTGAGTTCACAGGAGAGGAGACCAGGCTGTCAATGAGAGATAGAAATATATTTTATATTTATATTCTATATTTTATATTCCTCAGTACTGATGGTCTGTAGCCCTAAGACTACAGGGATGACTTCCGTATGTATAGCTAGGTCTGCTACCTGCTACTGCCCACAGGGAGGGAGTGCGCACGCATGCGTGTGTATGCGCGTTTATTCATGCTTGCACATATGCCTATTATTGCTAGTCAAGGGAGTACTGTACTAATATTGATCAATACCCCACTTGGAATGAAATATCAGCACCACTTAAATGCTGGCCTGTTTCATTGCTGTTGTTAATGATTTTGCATATATAATTTATTCCTGTAGAATCTAGATAGATATATTTTATTGGACTGCTTTAGAAAGTAAAGACTGCTCCAAGTTGCCTTTTATATAACTAGTGTCTTCAGAGATATTTCCTGCATAAGTAGAGAGCAGGAAATTGGAGAAGTTGGTCACTAAGGCAACCATGGCTAGCATTTAGAAGTGAGTTCCAAATGGCACAGCTCCCTTTAGAGTGCACTGAATATGTTGATAAATACTTACTGAGTTGACTCACTGATTAGGGGAGTGTTCTGGTTACTGCTGAGGACAGCAGAAAGCCTAGCGGTTAGTCAGTAACCGAAAGGTCGCTAGTTCGAATCCCCGAGCCAAGAAGAGCCATTTAACCTATGCTCCAGGGTTGCTGTTGATAATGGCTGACCCTGGCCTTGACCCCACTCTCCGAGGGTGTCTCAGGGGGAGTTGGGATATACAAAAAACACATTTCCAATTCACACGAGTATAATACACACTTCTACATGTGTGAAATAGGACAAATATAAGCACCACCACCATGTTGTTATTATGACTTTATTGTTCTCTTCTGTTCTTACTCCTTTTTCCCTTCCCTCCCTTCCTCTCCTCCTCCCTCCCTCCCTCCCTCCCTACCCTCCCCGCTCTTTCCTCCCTACCCTCCCCGCTCTTTCCTTCCCACCCTCCCTCACTCTTTCACTCCCCTCTCTTTCCCTTCTTCCCTCCCTCACTCCCCTCTCCATCCATCCCTCCCTCTCGCCCTCCCTCCCTCTCTCTCCCTCCCTTCATCCCTACATCTCTCCCTACCTCCCCCTCTATCCCTACCTCTCCCCCTTCCTACCTTCCCTCCCCTCTCTCTCCNTACCTACCTACCTACCTACCTACCTACCTACCTACCTACCTACCTACCTACCTACCTACCTACCTACCTACCTACCTCTAGGTGGTGAGTCGTGTGGCAGCCCAACAAGGCTTTGACCTGGACCTAGGCTACAGGCTGCTGGCTGTTTGTGCTGCTAACAGAGACAAATTCACACCCAAGTCTGCAGGTAAGAGACACCATCATCACTGACTAAATACCAGGGAACTACCAAGGTCATGTTCATTAGGGTACACAACGGAAAACGAAAATGAGCATTTCTTATTGGACAAATTCAGGTAGTCCCGTCTTGTTGCAATTTGTTTTCTTCTGCTTGGTGCCAAATGAACACCACCCAGGTGAAACAGGATTATTAAATAAATTGTTACCTGTCCGGAGGCCGTTTTGTGTGTGTTGTTCTCAGTATGAGTTGATAACGTTGATTGTTGTAGCTAGAAGGTTGTCTGATCACATCCTGGATACAGACATGGGATGCATCCCAATTGACGCCCTATGGGCCCTGGTCAAAACCAGTCCGCTATATAGGGTGCCATTTGGAACACAGCCATGGTCATGTTTCAGGGCTTCTGTGGTTTTTTTCATTTCTGTCTTCCGTTGAGAAGAGCTGTCCCGATGGCAGACAGTCTCACAGAAAACAGTCAACTCAACAATCTCTGCACACGCACGCACATACACACACACATAAACATTCACATACGTGCGCACACACACACACACGCACACACATACATACACACACACATAGACATTCACACGCGCGCGCACACACACCATTGCACACACACATAACACACACACACACTACAGTAATGCTGTACTCAGACACTTTGACTTTCAAATCCAATTCCTCCGATCCATACCGCACTGTATCCCAGAGTGTCCATTTATCTGAGTGAAATCTGGACAGGCAGGGGCAAGGGAGGGAGAGCGATGGATGGATCGATGGTTGGAGGTAGAGGGGTGTGGAGAAACGCCTGACAAAGCCACAACAGGTCAGAATAAAGATAAAGGGATATTTGAAAGAACTTTGAGTAACCATGGTTACCTTGAACGTTTTTGTGGTTCTAGTGGAATGGGATTGGCTTGTTTTTGTGGTAAATATTTGAGAGTTGATTTCCAGTATGTTGGAACCAATACACACAACAGAATGACTTTTCTCCATTTCATCTCTCATCTGCCTCTGTGCTCATCCTTAGAGAGCGTTTTCAAAATCAACTGTTTCTCATGTAAGTCATCTAGAAAAAGTACCTTTTCTTTGTGGTTGATCCTCCTGTTAGAAGGACCCAAACAGACAGACAGACAGGCAGGCAGGCAGACGTTAGTTTATGTGGACAGGTCTGTTCCTTCCCCCTGTGTCTGTATTGATGGTATAATGTGATTATCGTCCAGGGCTCAGGTTGGACTGTGTGGTCTATAGTTAGAATCATCTCCAAGCCTTCTGATCTAATAAAGAGAGTCTGGCCTTGGCCTTGACCTGGGCCTGATGCGTCCCAAATGGCACCCTATTCCCTATGGCCCAGGTCAAAAGAACTGGACTAAGGGAAGATGGTGCCATTTGGGACGCAGACTGAGAATGGGTTTCAGAGGAAGGAAAGCTTATAACTGATGGAGACAAATGGGAAATGTACTGAAGGGAATTATACATGGGAGGGAGGGAGATAAAGGGAGAGAGGAAGGGAGAGAGGGAGTGTGTGGATGGAGGCAGATGGGACTCATACTGGTCCCACTCAGCCAGCATCCATCTTACCTCGGGATGCAAGGATGTCTGTCTGAGGAACCAGACAAGAGGGCGACAGACGCAGTAAAAACACACTGACACTTTTAAGGCGACTATGTGAGGCTGGAAGAGATGATGCACCAGCCCGACCTGTATGTGTGTGTCTCCGCCCGCATAAAGTGCAGCCCCAGCACAATCCCCTGACAGCCAGGCTGGCAATATAGGGCCCCACATCTGACACATGAGAGCCCAGACAGAGAGCAAGAGTCTTGGATCAACTCTGGCCATCTCTGGGGAGGGGAGGGCCGGGCCAGCCTGGTTCTCCATCCCCCAGCTCCACTCTGTATGCTGATCAATGACAGGACGGTTATTACAGAAGAGATTTTAAAATAAATTGCCTGCACACTTATAGGTCAAGTATTATTGCAAATGCCAGATATTTAAAATTGTACAAATGTTAGAAGTAAAGTTATTTGTAGTGGCTGTATTATGCTACAGGATACCTAGGGGTCTGCATGTTTTCCTATGCAATACGCTTCAGCAGAGATTTGGATTGTGGTTTGCATTGCTTTCAGTGTGAGATTACCTTATTGTAGCCCACCTAGCAAAAACTAGCTAGCAGTCTGAAATGCAAGATCCTCCTACAGTTAACCACTAGCTGTTGCTATGGCAGAATTACTATCTGCAGTTAGCCATTAGCTGTTAGCCGCTAGTAGTTGCTGTCTCGTGGATTACCTAGCTGTAGCTAGCCGTTAGCCATTGCTGTGGATTACCGGCAGACTGTTAATGGCTACAAAGACCAGAGCTAACCCTAATCCCATTCCTCACATCTGACTGACTCATTTGCTAGCTAGCTATAGCTTTCCTCAGACATAGGCCTACAAGGGGAAGTGGATAGACCTAAGGCACAGAGCATTATCTAGGTGTTGTACAGTGCAAACCAGTGGATATTTAGGGTTACCAAACTGGTTCCTGATTCCTATCTGGTGGCAGCAGTCAGTCAGTCATTCAGCTCTATTAGATTTTGTCCACCTTTCCCTGAAGCTGTCTCTGTGACATTCACTAAACACACTAGTGTCCCTCAAAATGACAGCCCCCACAGACATTCTCACCTCTCGCTCATAATCCTCACTGCTTACATATTTGCATGTAGAAGCATTTCAGACAACTACTTTTCTGAATTCCTGAGAGGGGCGAGTTTGGAGTTGTTCTTGGGTTCATTTCAAGGTGTGACCGAGGAGGATTGTGTTTTTTTAAATGCTTTATGTCTGACTTCTTTCAAGTCATGGCATAACATGTAGGCTAGTGACTACTAGCCTATTACAGTACAGCAGAATGTCAACAGTTGTGTTATTGTTGGTAGAGGTTACTAAAGGTCATATAAAGATGAAGGATCTTGTTTGTTCTTATTCCCCTTAAATAAATAAAAAGAAAACCATACAAATAAATACAAAGTTATTGAAAATGACAACACTGTTTTGCAAGAGAGTATTTGATTGATATCACTCATTCAGGGATTGAATTTGAATCGACTACATGACCTTATTTGCATGGATACCACAACAAACTGTCTCCTGGGTTTAGAGGAAGTAGTAGACTGTATAGAGAGCAAGAGACTGCATGACAAAGACACGTGTGCAGCCAAAGTTTCAGTTCCTGCATACAGTAGCTTGATTTCACAATCTGCAGCCAAGTTAGCAAAGAACCGCAATGCTACATATTGCTACTTTCTTTTACCCTCTAACAAATATGACACTACTCTGAGATATATCTCCACATACAGCTGAGTGACTGTATAAAGCACTGAAGTGAGAGAGAGCAGAGCTCTCCTCCGGTTTCTCTCTCTACTGCTTGTCACAAGTATATCACCGTCGTCTCTATACTGGCTACCGTATTGGGGACTGATTGCTCTCAGTTTTGTGTCAGCACTGAACTACTGTGGTGAAATAGAGGGTTGGGAAAATATATAACTTGGGACAAGGGAGAGCCTGTTGTCCAGGCTGTATTGGTTTTAAGTGGATGGGAGAAGGTGAGGGTATAACTCTCCTAGAGAGGTAGAGCGAGAGTGTACATTAACTTGGTTGTGAAATAGGGGGAAAGGGAGAAAGAGTTAGCTGGTTTGGAGTGGAGAGGGAGAAGGGAGAAGAGTGTTATGAAGTTGGAACGGGACAGAGAGAGAGTTGGCCAGGATTCTGTGTTAGTTGGGAGAGTCCCTTCACTGACGTCCCCCTCTCTGGTCTCAGACGTGAAGAATGTTAGGCAGGCCAGGCAGGGCTGTGGAATGCTGCCAGCACTGAGTAAATCAACATAGCATGTTCACTGGGCAATCTGCTGTCGCACGTCAGGGAAAGCAACCAATCCTGCCTGTCATCAGTGGCAGATCGCTTCCAGTGTGAGGCAGTAACTCACACACAACACACATTCTGTGTAAACGCACACAAATACACTATATATACAAAAGTATGTGGACACCCCTTCAAATTAGTTAATTTGGCTATTTCAGCCACACCCGTTACTGACAGGTGTATAAAATTGCACATAAAAATTGTCTGTCCTCGGTTGCAACACTCACTACAGAGTTCCAAACTGTCTCTGGAAGCAACATCAGCACAAGAACTGTTCGTCGGGAGCTTCATGAAATGGGTTTCCATGGCAGAGCAGCCGCACACAAGCCTAAGATCACCATGCGCAATGCCTAGCGTCGGCTGGAGTGGTGTAAAGCTCGCCGCCATTGGACTCTGGAGCAGTGAAAACGCATTCTCTGGAGTGATGAATCACACTTCACCATCTGGCAGTACGATGGACTAATCTGTGTTTGGTGGATGCCAGGAGAACGCTACCTGCCCCAATGCATTGTGCTAACTGTAAAGTTTGGTGGAGGAGGAACAATGGTCTGGGACTGTTTTTCATGTTTTGGGCTCGGCCCCTTAGTTCTAGTGAAGGGAAATCTTAACGCTACAGTATATAATGACATTCTCGAATGGCATTCTGTTCCTTCCAACTTTGTGGAAACAGTTTGGGGAAGGCCCTTTCCTGTTTCAGGATGACAATGTCCCCATGCACAAAGTGAGGTCCGTACAGAAATGGTTTGTCGAGATCAGTGTGGAAGAACTGACCTCAACCCCATCGAACGCCTTTGGGATGAATTGGAACGCAGACTGCGAGCCAGGCCTAATCGCCCAACATCGGTGCCCGACGTCACTAATGCTCTTGTGTCTGAATGGAAGCAAATCCCCGCTCCCAATGTTCCAACTTCTAGTGGAAAACCTTCCCAGAATAGTGGAGGCTGTTATAGCAGCAAAGGGGGACCAACTCCATATTAATTCCCATGATTTTGGAATGAGATGTTCAACGAGCAGGTGTCCACATACTTTTGGTCAGGTAGTGTATGTAGACACATGCTCATGTACGTACACACACACACACATTTTCTCTCTCTCTCTCTCTCTCTCTCTCTCTCTCTTTCATCCTCTCTCCCTCTTTAGCTCTGTCTTTCAGACACTCACCCTCTCTCTACCCCCCACTCTGTAAGTTATCTTTTCCCTGGAGCTGCGTAAGGCAAACTGGTAGTTTCTCCTTTGTTACTGACCCAATCAACCTTCTAGACTATTTAATTACTGCTGAGCCAGAGAGAGAGAGAGAGGTGGGGGAGAGAGAGAGAGGTGGGGGAGAGAGAGAGGGAGAGAGAGAGGTGGGGGAGAGAGAGAGAGGTCCTGCCACTGCATTATGAACAGGATGCTGCTATACAACTATTTATAGTGTGGGTCTGTAAGAGGTCTTCTCTGACGCTAAGCTTTGCCTCCTTAGATGTTGATGATGAAATCTCTTTGCAACATAAAAGTACCGTTAACCTTTCAAACTAGTAAAACCCTTGAACAGATGTGTACGGAGGAAAATACTTATTTAAGGTGATTATGTTCTGATTTTTAACATTAGGTGATTCTAATTTAGCGGAACTCCAGTAGAACAGTGCGGACTTGGTCGGTCTCTCTTTTGTGGAGGAAAAGTGCAAAGGGGGGATATCACAGCGTTTACACCTTCAGTGCAGAAGTTGCACTTTTCACACAGTACTTTACAGTGAAATGCTGCATCAGACCTCCGTGTGTCAATGATGGTGCTCTGTAGGCCTGCTTGCCCGCTCTCTCTCTCTCTCTCTCTCTCTCTCTCTCCCTGCATCCTGTCATCTGTGGAGTGAGTTGGAGCTGATAGCAGGTACAGCTGGAGGCAGTAACCCATTATTACTGAGCGATCTCTCTGATTGGCTGAGCCGCCGAGACCGGGAGACAGCTTCTGAATANCTCTCTCCTCCCCGTCTCTCTCTCCCTCTCTCTCTCGTCTCTCTCCCCCTCTCTCTCCCTCTCTCCCTCTCTCCCTCCCTCTTTCTCTCTCCCCCTCTCTCTTTTTCCCTCCCTCCCTCTTTCTCTCTCTTTCTTTCTTTCTCTGTCTCTTTCTTTCTTTCTCTCTCTTTTTCTTTCTCTCTGTCTCTCTCTGCCTCTCTGTATCTGATGTGCTGGCCTTTGGCCAGGTAACAGTCTGTCTAGCATGTTAGGTCCCACCCACTTCTGCAAGTCAGTAATGTGAGCCGGCTGCATTTCTTTCTCCTTCCTCCTCTAGGCAAGTGTCAGTGCTGCTGCCTGTGTTTGAGAGTGTGTGTGTGTGTGTCTATACCTATATACGTGCCTGTTTGTGTGTGTGATGGGAGCTTCAGGGGGGCAGTGCAATGGATCACTAGCGAATAAAAACAGAAGGCATCAATAACAGCACCACACAACATAGGTGAGGAGGAGTTGTATCTCTCTCGCTCTCCAACTCTCTCTTTCTCTCTCTCTCTTTCTCTCTCTCTCTCTCTCTCTCTCTCTCTCTCTCTCTCTCTCTCTCTCTCTCTCTCTCTCTCTCTCTCTCTCTCTCTCTCCCTGCATCCTGTCATCTGTGGAGTGAGTTGGAGCTGATAGCAGGTACAGCTGGAGGCAGTAACCCATTATTACTGAGCGATCTCTCTGATTGGCTGAGCCGCCGAGACCGGGAGACAGCTTCTGAATAATAGACGAGCATTGTGCCGACACTGGACAGGAAAGAGAGAGAGAAAGAGAGAGAGAGCGCGAGAGAGAGACAGAGCGAGATCAACAACAGAGTGAAAGATAAAAGTAAGGGCAGAGGAAAGAGAGATGAAAGAAGGGAGGAATAAGTGAAACCGTTGCCACTGGTCTAGTGTTGTTCTGACATCAGAGCTTTCTCTCTCCCCCTGTGCTATGAGGAAAATGAGATGAGACACACTGAGACTTTGCTTGACTCTGGGTAAGTCTGAAAGCAGTGTGTGTGCGCCTGCGTGTGTGAATGTCTTGCCATGCCCAGATACCCTGACTTGAGTTATAAATATTAGGCATTTTAGGTATGTGAAAAAAATAAAGTTTTATAGTATGTGAAATTTTACAAATTGAGTATGCTTCAAATGCCAGATGTCATACTAATTTCAGCTTTTCATTTAGCAGAATTCTCTGCACACTATTGAGGAAAATGATCGAGACCCACGTGTGTCTAAAAACCGCTTATAATCAGCTGAGGGGATGCACTGGACCAAAATGAATGAATGGAGCGTGAGGGTACTGTATCTGTGTTGAGCTGTCTGCTTGAAGAAGGTTTTTGTATGTATGCATGGTTCAGTGACGTCTGTGTGTGTGTGTGTGTGTCAGACAACCCCAGTCTGATATAAGTAGGGTCTCCTGCTATTGCTCATGATAAAATGAGTGTTTTGGGTCTGAGAGCATAAATATAATTAGTCTGACTAGATTGGGCACTCCTGATGGATTCATTGATTGGAAACTTTGGAATTATAATTTTTTCTCTACACATTTTAAAACGGATCAATGTGTTTCAATGCAACAGTGTAAAATCCGAAAGCACTACAAAATGAGTGTAATTCATTATATAAGATTGAGGAATGAAGTACTTTTTCTGTTCTAGTGGATGGATAAATACAGTACCAGTCAAAAGTTTGGACACACCTACTCATTCCAGGGTTTTTCTTTATTTTAAATATTTTCTACATTGTAGAATAATAGTGAAGACATCAAAACCATGAAATAACACATATGGAATCATATAGTAACCAAACATTTTTTGTTTGAGATTCTTCAAAGTAGCCACCCTTTGCCTTGATGACAGCTTTGCACACTCTTCGCATTCTCTCAACCAGCTTCATGAGGTAGTCACCTGGAATGCATTTCAATTACCATGTGTGCCTTCAGTTGTGTTGTGACATGGTAGGGTTGGTATACAGAAGATAGCCCTATTTGGTAAAATACCAATTCCATATTATGGCAAGAACAGCTAAAATAATCAAAAATAAACGACAGTCCATCATTACTTTAAGACATGAAGGTCAGTAAATCCAGAAAATTTCTAAAACTTTGAAAGTTTCTTCAAGTGCAGTCGCAAAAACCATCAAGCACTATGATGAAACTGGCTCTCATGAGGACTGCCACAGGAAGACCCAGAGTTACCTCTGCTGCAGAGGATAAGTTCATTAGCGTTACCGGCCTCAGAAATTGCAGCCCAAATAAATGCTTCACAGAGTTCAAGTAACAGACACATCTCAACATCAACTGTTCAGAGGAGACTGTGTGAATCAGGCCTTCATGGTCGAATTTCTGCAAAGAACCCCCTACTAAAGGACACCAATAAGGAGAAGAGATGCTTGGGCCAAGAAACACAAGCAATGGACATTAGACCGGTGGAAATCTGTCCTTTGGTCTGATGAGTCCAAATTAGAGATTTTTGGTTCCAACTTCCGTGTCTTTGTGAGACGCAGAGTAGGTGAATGGATGATCTCCGCATGTGTGGTTCCCAATGTGAAGCATGGAGGAAGAGGTGTGATGGTGTGGGGGTGCTTTGCTGGTGACACTGTCTGTGATTTATTTAGAATTCAAGGCACACTTAACCAGCATGGCTATCACAGCATTCTGCAGCGATACGCCAACCCATCTGGTTTGCGCTTAGTGGGACTATCATTTGTTTTTCAACAGGACAATGACCCAAATCACCTCCAGGCTGTGTAAGGGCTATTTGACCAAGAAGGAGAGTGATGAAGTGCTGCATCAGATGGCCTGGCCTCCACAATCACCCAACCTCAACCCAATTAAGATGATTTGGTATGAGTTGGACAGCAGAGTGAAGGATAAGAGGCCAACAAGTGCTCAGCATATGTGGGAAATACTTCAAGACTTTTGGAAAAGCATTCCAGGTGAAGCTGAGAGAATGCAAAGATTGTGCATAGCTGTCATCAAGGCAAAGGGTGGCTACTTTCAAGAATCTAAAATATGTTTTGATTTGTTTAACACTTTTTTGGTTACTACATGATTCCATATGTGTTATTCCATAGTTGTGTTATTCTACAATGTTGAAAATAGTCAAATAAAGAAAAACCCTTGAATGAGTAGGTGTGTCCAAACTTTGGACTGGTACTGTATGTCTGAGAGCATGACTAGAGCCTAGCAGCACTGCACAGGACAGACAGAGACATCAGCTGACAAGGGCTTGACCTGCTTGGGCTACAGTTTGACACATGCATGCACACACGCGCACACACACACACACACACACACACACACACACACACACACACACACACACACTCACACACAGGCACACACACAGTTTGACTCACTGACCTGAGCTCTGCATCAGAGAGACTGTCTGCCCGTCCAGTCAGATTGTGTAGTACTGAGAGGACAGTGGCTGCACAACCACTAAGATTGTGTACTGGGAGGACGGTAAGATTGTGTACTGGGAGGACAGTAAGGTTGTGTACTGGGAGGACAGTAAGGTTGTGTAGTGGAAGGACAGTAAGGTTGTGTAGTGGGAGGACAGTAAGGTTGTGTACTGGGAGGACAGTAAGGTTGTGTACTGGGAGGACAGTAAGGTTGTGTACTGGGAGGACAGTGGGTGATTCACTAAGATAGACAGGGTGCAGTTCCCAGTGAACACTGTTGATCTGTTGAGCTGCACCGTGTCTGTTTCCTGTATATATAATGTGCTCAAACCACTGGAACTTCCAGTGTGTGTGTGTGTGTGTGTGTGTGTGTGTGTGTGTGTGTGTGTGTGTGTGTGTGTGTGTGTGTGTGTGTGTGTGTGTGTGTCCCGTTTCCTCTTCTGTAAGAAGCCTAGGACACTGACTTAAAGGCCCAATGCAGATGTTTTTATGTCAATGTAAAATCCTTTCTGGGTAACAAAGAAGTACCTTACTGTGATTGTTTCTAATCAAAATGGTAAACAAAAATACAAAATTGGCTTCTTATCGAAGAGAAATTTCTCAAGCAACAATATTGCTAGGACAGTCTAGGATTGGTCTGAGTGGGAGGGGCAAACAGGAATTTGGAACTCTTTTTCTTATTGGTTTCAGTTAATTTACCGCCTGGTACCCACCAAAACAGGCAACAATTTCAGGACGGTCTTCCTAATTTGTACAATTTAACGGTATTATTCTAACCAAATTCCAAAATACACTCAGTGGCTAGTTTATTAGGTACACCACGAAAACGGATCGCTCCTACAGACAGTGAGTCACGTGGCCGTGGCTTGCTATATAAGCCAGGCAGACAGGCATCGAGGCATTCAGTTACTGTTCGATTGGATGTTAGAATGGGAAAAACAAGTGACCTAAGCGACTTTGAGTGTGTTATGATTGTCGGTGTCAGGCGTGCCGGATCCAGTATCTCAGACTTTTCACACACGAGAGTGTCTAGGGTTTACCGAGAATGGTGCGACAAACAAAAAACATCCAGTCAGCGTTAGTCCTGTGGGCGAAAACGTTGATGAGAGGTCGAAGTAGAATGGCAAGAATCGTGCAAGCTAACAGGCGGGCCACAAACAGACAAATAACGGCGCAGTACAACAGTGGTGTGTAGAACGGCATCTCGGAACGCACAACTCGACGATCCTTTTCACGGATGGGATATTGCAGCAGACGACCACAACGGTGTCCACACCTATCAGCTAAAAACAAGAAGAAGCGGCTATAGTGAAAACGCGATCACCAGCTCTGGACAACTGAGGAGTGGAAAAACCTGGTCCAATGAATCCTGGTTGCTGTTGTCCGGATTTGGACACATCCTGCCTGGTACAGGCTGGTGGCGGTGGTGTACTGGTGTGGGGAATGTTTTTCTGGCACACGTTAGGTCCCTTGATACCAACGAATGGTACTAAATGGGTGTACCTAATAAACGGACCACTGATTGTATAAGTGAAACACAGGAAAATCCTATTTTGGACTCAGGATATTGTAAATCCTATCCATGTAATGTGTTCTAACCACTGAAACCTCCAGTTGTTGTGCGTCAGTATGTTGGCTTTTGTATGTGTATATTTTATTTTGTATTGTTTGTTGTTTGAAGAATATATATATATATATATATATATATATATATATATATATATATATATATATATAATCCTTACAGTATAAGTGTGAGTGCGTGCAAGGAATTGTGTGATTGAGAAAGAGTGCGTGCGTGAGCACTCTACACTAGGCTACATTGTAATCTGGAAACGAGTATGATATATCCTATCTCTGTGCCCTCTCAAGATCATTGAAGTCAACCACAATAAATAGTGTGTGCGGGAGTTGTTTTTATTTTTCTACATAGTGCATCATCCACCATGACTCTTCACCTCTCTGCATCTCTTTTTGGGGTCAAGTATTCACAGCAAATGCATATTTTGATCTGGAGATGTATAGTCTACTGACCCTGTGGGGCGGAAGGGAAGGGTCTTTGCAAGGGATTGGCATGAGCCTAGGTTTTTTGCCTAAGCCGGCCTAATTTTGTTTTTGTTTTGTGTGTGTTTTCTTTGAGCCTCGATTATTTGTGGGTTTTGTGCTGTGGGCACATACACAGGGAGACAAGACACATAAATTGCAGACTGCACCTTTAACTTGACTGTTGCTGCTGCATTTTGTGTTTTGTTCGTGATTAACCCCTCCCTCCCCAGTAAAATGTGTAATTTGAACCCTACAGAAACCAACACCTGCAGGAGATGTCAGAGTGACTCAGGTAGTTAACCTCCCTCCCTCCATCCCTCGCTCCCTCCATCCTTCTCCGGCTCCAGCATCTGACCGCTTGTCGTTACGCTCATCCCTCCATCACCACCTCTCCATCTGAATGTTCCGTATGCCCACAGAGGCCAAATCAAACTCGCACTGTGAGAAAACCTGAACAGTTGCGTTTCAGTAAACAAATAAAAAACAGACAGTTTATAAAATGATGTGATTATTTACCCTGAGCCGGTTTTTCCCCAGCAGTGCGCTTTTGATTGAATCTGCCTCAGAGTCTTGGAGAGAGATTATAAACCCATTGGATGTGCTTCTGGTTGGGCAGATGCTAGCAGAGTGGAGTGGAGGAGGGGTCATTGGCTGGGAAGGATATCATTGGCTGCTAAATGGATTCCATTACGGTTTTGCAGAAGCATGACTTTGTATACATCCCAAATGGCACCCTATTCCCTATATTTAGGGAATGATCTAGGGAATAGGGTGCCATTTGGAATGCACACTTTTGATTTCAGGAGGATTTGATATCCTCTCTCCATATTTTGCATACATTATTCTGCCCACATAACACAGCATATTGTCTGGAGCTTGTATAGACAGACCTTATGATTTTATAGAAATATCTTTTTTTTGTCTCGTGTCACACATTGTATGTGTATAGGCGTCCAATGTGCGATTTTCATGTTATGAGAACGTGTACCGTCTCATATATGTGTACAGTGTGTACTACCTCGATCTGTAGTGTATGTGAGCTGGTCTGCATGTGTTTCTGTATCAGAGTAATGTGGGCTGCACAGTCAAACACAGTAATTTAGGCAAGTCTGTGACTTCACTGCTTACCACATTCATCCAAACTGTACGTTCAGTGGAAATGTGTGGTCTGGCCTTTTAAACTTGCTGTTTATTATGTAGAAGTGCTGCGATATCGCAGTGTCAACAACAGAGAAAGTATGTGGACACCTGCTCGTTGAACATCTCATTCCAAAATCATGGGCATTAATATGGAGTTGGTCCCCCCTTTGCTGCTATAACAGACTCCACTATTCTGGGAAGGCTATCCATTAGATGTTGGAACATTGCGGCGGGGACTTGCTTCCATTCAGCCAGAAGAGCATTAGTGAGGTAGAGCACTGATGTTGGGAGATTAGGCCTGGCTTGCAGTCTGCGTTCCAATTCATCCCAAAGGTGTTCAATGGGGTTGAGGTCAGGGCTCTGTTCAGGCCAGTCAAGTTCTTCCACACCAATCTCAACAAACCATTTCTGTATGGACCTTGCTTTGTGTACAGGGGCATTGTCATGTTGAAACAGGAAAGGACCTTCCCCAAACTGCTGCCACAAAGTTGGAAGCACAGAATCATCTGTAGTGTTAAGATTAAGTTAAGAATGCTGTAGTGTTAAGATTTCCCTTCACTGGGGCCTAGCCCTAATCATGAAAAACAGCCCCAGACCATTATTCCTCCACCAAACTTTACAGTTGGGGCTATGCATTAGGGCAGGTAGCGTTCTTCTGGGAATCCGCCAAACACAGATTAGTCCGTGTACACCAGATGGTGAAGTGTGATTCATCACTCCAGAGAACGCGTTTTCACTGCTCCAGAGTCCAATGGCGGCGAGCTTTACACCACTCCAGCCGACTCTTGGCATTGTGTATGGTGATCTTAGGCTTGTGTGCAGCTGCTCAGCCATGGAAACCCATTTCATGAAGCTCCCGACGAACAGTTCTTGTGCTGACGTTGCTTCCAGAGACAGTTTGGAACTCAATAGTGAGTGTTACAAACAAGGACAGCCGATTTTTACGCTCTACGCACTTTATTTTTATTTTTTTACGCGCTACGCAGCAGTCGGCGATCCCATTCTGTGAGCTTGTGAGGCCTACTACTTCGTGGCTGAGCCGTTGGTGATCCTAGACGTTTCCACTTCACAATAACAGCACTTACAGTTGACCAGGACAGCTCTAACAGGGCATACATTTTAGGAACTGACTTATTGGTAAGGTGGCATCCTATGACGGTGCCATGTTGGGACCATTCTACTGCCAATGTTTGTCTATGAAGATTGCATGGCTGTGTGCACTTGTCACCAACGGTGTGGCTGACATAGCCGAATCCACTAGTTAGAAGGGGTATCCACATACTTTTGTCATGACTGTACCTTTCAGTGTGGAAGAGGAGATTCCCTGGAGACAGTCTCACCTCCACTAGCTAAAACATCTGAGTCATCCAGGCTGTGTGAACAGCAGGAAGTGTAACCCGGGAAACAGGCTGCTGTGCCCCCATTAACTAATGATAGAGGGCAAGTCCTCATGTACAAGGAAACTCCCAATGCTAATTACTGTAGAGCTGAAAGAGAGAGAGTTAGGGAGGGAGAGAGTTAGGGAGGGAGAGAGTTAGGGAGGGAGAGACTAGCAGATTACTTAACCCCTGCTATTACTACTACTATACTATTGCTGCTACTACTACTACTGTTACTACTACTACTACTGCTACTACTATACTGCTGCTACTACTACTACTATACTGCTGCTGCTACTACGACCACTACTACTACTACCACTACTACCCCTACTACTACTACCACTACTACTACTACTACCACTACTACTACTACTACNAGTTTATTAGCAAGTGCATTGGTGATGTTGTACCCATAGCAAATATCAAAACCTTCCCCAACCAGAAACCGTGGATTGATGGCAGCATTCGCGCAAAACTGAAAGCGCGAACCACTGCTTTTAACCAGGGTAAGGCGACCGGAAACATGTTTGAATACAAACAGTGTAGCTATTCCCTCCGCAAGGCAATCAAACAAGCTAAGCGTCAATATAGAGACAAAGTAGAGTCACAATTCAACGGCTCAGACACAAGAGGAATGTGGCAGGGTCTACAGTCAATCACGGACTACAAAAAGAAAGCCAGCCCCGTCGCGGACCATGACGTCCTGCTCCCAGACAAACTAAACAACTTCTTTGCTCGCTTTGAGGACAATACAGTGCCACCGACACGGCCCGCTACCAAAACCTGCGGGCTCACCTTCACCGCAGCCAATGTGAGAAAAACATTTAAATGTGTTAACCCTCGCAAGGCTGCCGGCCCAGATGGCATCCCTGGCCGTGTCCTCAGAGCATGCGCAGACCAGCTGGCTGGTGTGTTTACGGACATATTCAATCAGTCCCTATCCCAGTCTGCTGTTCCCACATGCTTCAAGAGGGCCACCATTGTTCCTGTTCCCAAGAAAGCTAAGGTGACTGAGCTAAATGACTATCGCCCCGTAGCACTCACTTCCGTCATCATGAAGTGCTTTGAGAGATTAGTCAAGGATCATATCACCTCCATCCTACCAGACACCCTGGACCCACTCCAATTTGCTTACCGTCCCAATAGGTCCACAGACGACGCAATCGCAATCACACTGCATACTGCCCTAACCCATCTGGACAAGAGGAATACTTATGTAAGAATGCTGTTCATCGACTACAGCTCAGCATTTAACACCATAGTTCCCTCCAAGCTCGTCATTAAGCTCGAGACCCTGGGTCTCGACCCAGCCCTGTGCAACTGGGTCCTGGACTTCCTGACGGGCCGGTCCCAGGTGGTGAGGGTAGGAAACAACATCTCCACCCCGCTGATCCTCAACACTGGGGCCCCACAAGGGTGCGTTCTCAGCCCTCTCCTGTACTCCCTGTTTACCCATGACTGCGTGGCCAAGCACGCATCCAACTCAATCATCAAGTTTGCTGACGACACTACAGTGGTAGGCTTGATTACCAACAACGACGAGACGGCCTACAGAGAGGAGGTGAGGGCCCTCGGAGTGTGGTGTCAGGAAAATAACCTCTCACTCAATGTCAGCAAAACAAAGGAGATGATCGTGGACTTCAGGAAACAGGAGAGGGAGCACCCCCCTATCCACATCGAGGGGACAGTAGTGGAGAAGGTGGAAAGTTTTAAGTTCCTCGGCGTACACATCACGGACAAACTGAATTGGTCCACCCACACAGACAGCGTGGTGAAGAAGGCGCAACAGCGCCTCTTCAACCTCAGGAGGCTGAAGAAATTCGGCTTGTCACCAAAATCACTCACAAACTTTTACAGATGCACAATCGAGAGCATCCTGTCGGGCTGTATCACCGCCTGGTACGGCAACTGCTCCGCCCACAACCGTAAGGCTCTCCAGAGGGTAGTGAGGACTGCACAGCGCATCACCGGGGGTAAACTACCTGCCCTCCAGGACACCTACACCACCCGATGTCACAGAAAGGCCAAAAAGATCATCAAGGACAACAACCACCCGAGCCACTGCCTGTTCACCCCGCTATCATCCAGAAGGCGAGGTCAGTACAGGTGCATCAAAGCTGGGACCGAGAGACTGAAAAACAGCTTCTACCTCAAGGCCATCAGACTGTTAAACAGCCATCACTAACATTGAGTGGCTGCTGCCAACATACTGACTTAAATCTCTAGCCACTTTAAACATAGGAATTGGATGTAACAAATGTATCACTTGCCACTTTAAACAATTTTGTATTTAATGTTTACGTATCCGACATACTCATATCAAATGTACTCTAAACCATCTACTGTATCTTGCCTATGCCGTTCGGCCATCGACCCAAATCTCTAGCCACTTTAATAATTATAATTGGATGAAATAATGTATCACTAGCCACTTTAAACAATGCCATTTATATAATGTTTACATATCCTACATTTCTCATATGTATATACTGTACTCCATACCATCTACTATGCCGGTCAGCCATCGCTCATCCATATATTTATATGTACATACTCGTATTCATTCCTTTACTCTTGTGTGTATAAGGTAGTTGTCGTGAATTTGTTAGATACTACTGCATGGTCGGAACTAGAAGCACAAGCATTTCGCTACACTCGCATTAACATCTGCTAACCATGTGTATGTGACAAATAAAATGTGATTTGATTACTACCACCACTACTGCTGATACTACTACCACTACTGCTGATACTACTACTACTACTGCTGATACTACTACTGCTGATACTACTACCACTACTGCTGATACTACTACCACTACTGCTGCTACTACTACAGCTACTACTGCTACTACTACTGCTACTACTACCGCTACTACTACTACTACTACTACTACTACTACTACTACTGCTACTACTACTGCTACTACTACTACTGCTGCTACTACTGCTGCAACTACCACCGCTACTGCTGCTACTACCACCACTACTGCTGCTACTACTACTACTACCACTACCGCTGCTACTACTACTGCTGCTACTGCTACTACTGCTGCAATTACCACCACTACTGCTGCTACTACTACCACTACTGCTGCTACTACTACCACTACTGCTGCTACTACTACCACTACTACTGCTGCTACTACTACTACTACTACTACTACTACTACTACTACTGATGCTACTACTGCTGCTGCTACTACTACTATACTGCTGCTACTACTACTACTACTACTACTACTACTACTATGACTTCTGCTACTACTACTACTACTACTACTACTGATACTACTACTACTACTACGACTACTACTATTACTACTACTATGACTTCTACTACTACTATTACTACTACTATGACTTCTGCTACTACTACTACTACTACTACTACTACTACTACTGATACTGCTACTACTACTACTACTACTACTACTACTACTACCACCACTAGCCATTTTGAACTCACCTGTTCCGATCACCCATAGCCATATGTCTGCAGGCATTATCTCAGGAAAAGGCAGATATTCTTAAAAGGGGAGCCATGCACAGGAGGGTTTACAGAGAGGGCTTAGAAGTCTACTAAATCTGCTTACTGCTCACTGACTGACTCGCTGGGAGAGAGCAGCAACAGTACTACGGCAGACTGGGACTGAGAAGGGTAAAGTTGCTCCTAGACGCTGACCTTTGAGTCATTTTGCATTTCCCCCGCTAATAGTAAAGGTAGGATCGGGGGAGGGGATGCTGATCCTAGATCTGTACCTTGAGGAAAAATCACCCCGGAACAGACTGGGGCAAGTGGAGAGGGGTTCTGGGATGGACAGGGGATAGCCTGGTGGAACCAGTCTGATTGCTGCTTTCACAATTCTGTTTTCTTTTGGTACAGTCACTTTCTAGACTAACCACAATAGAAATAAGTCACTGACATGTTTATGTATCTAATACAATAACTCATCAATCCAGCTTCGTTATTGAAGAGTTGTGCAGTGGTACAATATCTCTGAGGCTTTCAAATTCTTCCTTTCACCCCCCCTCTCTATCTCTCTCTCACCCTCTCTTTCCATCACTCCCTCTTTCTCTCTCTCTCTCCCTCTTTCTCCATCTCTCTCCCCTCTCTCTCTCATGCTCTTTTTCTCTCTCTCTCTCTCTATGGCCTATACTGTGTATGAGCTGAGCCCAGTGTTGTTCGTGCAGGGGTATGTCCCAATTTCAAATGGCACCCTATATAGTGCACTTTGTTTGACCAGAGCACCATGGGAGGCTCTGGTCATAATGGGGAAAGGGTCCTTTTGGGACACAGCCTGGGTGTAAATAGCTGGTCTTGCAACAGGCTGGGTGTGCGGAGGGAGGACGGAGGTGGTGATTTTGTGGGGAGATAAGCTCTCTGTAATGGCAGGGTGGAATAATTCCCCGTCAAATAGGAAGGCTGTCTCTCCTCCCTCAAGCTCTGAAATTCTGTCTGCTTAGACTGGCTTGGTGTATCTCACTCTGCTCTGTTCTGTTCTCCTCCTTTCTCTTCTCTCCCCTTCTCTCATCTCCTTCTCTCTCCTTTCTCCTATGTGTTGCTCAATTAAGGCTTTGCTGTTCGATCTCAAACTCCTTTTGAGTGTATTTTCTGTGTTAAGAAGTTAGACCTCGATAACTCTTCTAATGTACATCATACACATGTCATAATGATGTGTGCCTGCCTGGTGCAGCTGACAGTTACCTCTCATAACAATGTTTTCCTGTCTGGTGCAGCAGACCGTTACCTGTCTCATAATGATGTTTGCCTGCCTGGTGCAGCAGACAGTTACCTGTATCATAATGATGTTTGCCTGCCTGGTGCAGCAGACAGTTACCTGTCTCATAATGATGTTTGCCTGCCTGGTGCAGCAGACAGTTACCTGTCTCATAAGGATGTTTGCCTGCCTGGTGCAGCAGACAGTTACCTGTATCATAATGATGTTTGCCTGCCTGGTGCAGCAGACAGTTACCTGTCTCATAATGATGTTTGCCTGCCTGGTGCAGCAGACAGTTACCTGTATCATAAGGATGTTTGCCTGCCTGGTGCAGCAGACAGTTACCTGTCTCATAATGATGTTTGCCTGCCTGGTGCAGCAGACAGTTACCTGTCTCATAATAATGGTTGCCTGCCTGGTGCAGCAGACAGTTACCTGTCTCATAATGATGTTTGCCTGCCTGGTGCAGCAGACAGTTACCTGTCTCATAAGGATGTTTGCCTGCCTGGTGCAGCAGACTGTAACCTGCATCGAAGATGACTGAAGATGCTGAGCAGTCTGATTAGTCACTGGGGTCCAGTGGAGGGGAGGGGAGGAGAGGAGGAGGGGTTAGAGGAGGAGGCGAGTAAAGGAGGGGAGAGGACGGCATACTCACTCCATATCCCTCTCACTCTCTCTGTATGTCTTTCTCCCTCTGTCTCTCTCGCGATATCTCTCTCTGTGTTTCACCCATCCTCTTCAGAAAGCCAGGAAGTCTCTTCTAGAGGGATCAGAGACGATGTACTGCACTGTGGTTCATTCAGTCAATGAGATCTATACTGGCTGACAGGAAGCAACAGACAGGCTGGCTTTACTGTGTTAGGGTTCCTCCATGTGGCAGGAGGCAGAACTGCAATCCAACTTGAAGAGGGAGAAGCAACACTCAAATGTATTGGGCAGAACAAAACAGGAACATCGTTGATGAATCAATTGAGATATTTTTTATCATGTTTTTCACTTTCAGAGAGTCCAAAGTAGTCAGGAAAACAATATCATAGGTTTGGAGACATACTAGAGACTGTCATAGCAGACCGACAGACTGGAGTATAGACCGACCTGTGTGTGTCCTACAGCGTTATCAGACCGACCTGTGTGTGTGTGTCCTACAGCGTTATCAGACCGACCTGTGTGTGTGTGTGTCCTACAGCGTTATCAGACCGACCTGTGTGTGTGTGTGTCCTACAGCGTTATCAGACCGACCTGTGTGTGTGTGTGTCCTACAGCGTTATCAGACCGACCTGTGTGTGTGTGTGTTTCTTTCCTGTAGCCCTGCTGTCATCGTGGTGCGAGGAGCTGGGTCGCCTCCTGCTGTTGCGTCACCAGAAGAGCAGACAGAACGAGCCCCCGCAGGGTAAAGTCCCCATGCAGCCCAACATGAACACCATGAAACCCCCCGGAGGACTCTCACACGGGTCAGTGTGTGTCTCTGTCAGAATGACTGATGTTCAGTGTTTTTGCCAGCTTGTGGGTTGCCTACTTTACTGTCCCCATGTTTTCTGTTTGACACATAGAGATACATTGTCATATTCAGAACTACAGGTGTGAACGCATTTCATGTAAACACATGTTCTCTCATTGGTTCTCTGGTTTAAACTGGATCGATCATGTTAACTTAAACATTGTTGACCTAAAACGATTTGATACGCAGCTAGTTGCATGGGCTCCGATATGATACATGAACGATAGGTTTTAGTTTGAAACGATTCGGTGCGATTCAGTTTGATAGGGGGAACAAATTGATGCTGTTCGATTCGATTGTGCATGAACACATTCATTTTCCATTTTAAATTCATATCTGCTGCTGATGGGAGCTCAGGAGCTGGGCCTCTGAGCTGGGCCTCTGAGCTGGGCCTCTGAGCTGGGCCTCTGAGCTGGGCCTCTGAGCTGGGCCTCTGAGCTGGGCCTCTGAGCTGGGCCTCTGAGCTGGGCCTGTCTGAGCTGGACCTGTCTGAGATGACTTCTCTAAGCTGACGTGTGTGTGTGTGTGTGTGTGCGTGCGCGTGTGTGCGTGTCAATTATAATTGTGTGTGGAGGCTGGTGGGATGAGCAATAGGAGGACGGGCTCATTGTAATGGCTGGAATGGAATTAATGGAACGGTATCAAACTGATCAAACATATGAAAACCACGTTTGACTCCGTTCCAAACACTCCATTCCAGCCATTACAATGAGCCCGTCCTCCTATAGCTCCTCCCACCAGCCTCTACTGGTGTAGGCAGGCTACACAACTCCGGTGAAACACAATTTTTTACAGTGCATTTGGTAACAATGGCCCAGCAAATTACATTGGTTGTCACTCAACTAATAAAGCCAATGATTTGACATTGCGAAAGCCATTTTCCAAACATCTAAATGCTGAAGGTGCCAGATGTACGGATAGCCTATAAGAACAGGGATAAGCCCACCTCTCTTTGGCGCGAGCAGCTGTGTCTCCCGCACTGTGCACACAGTTGTTATCTGACAGTCAGCAGTTTCATGCATAAAAGTTGTATAGGCTACTGAACTGAAGGAGAGGACGCATCAATTCAGTCACAACAGGTATTTTCAGAATAAAACAATCTGAGTAACAAACATTAGTGAACTGCGGATTAGTAACGTTTGAATCGTTTTTCTGACTGATGCATACTTCACTTGGATCGGTTTGGGCTCCCATGGACTGATGCACTCTTATGTTAAACATTTGAATCTGGGACCGATGTGAATTTTCAGCCCTACTTACACTACCAGTCCAAAGTTTGGACACACCTACTCATTCAAGGGTCTTTCTTTATTTTTACTATGTTCTACATTGTAGAATAATAGTGAAGACCTCAAAACTATGAAATAACACATATGGAATCATGTAGTAACCAAAAAAGGGTTAAACAAATCAAAATATATTTAATATTTGAGAGTCTTCAAAGTAGCCACCTTTTGCCTTGATAACAGCTTTGCACACTCTTGGGATTCTCTCAACCAGCTTCACCTGGAATGCTTTTCCAAAAGTCTTGAAGGAGTTCCCACATATGCTGAGAACTTGTTGGCCTCTTTTCCTTCACTCTGCTGTCCAACTCATCACAAACCATCTTAACTACTTACGGAGTGGTGGGGCGCTCCCGACACTACCCGGTGAAATGCAAGGCACCAAATTCAAAATCCAAAAGTTTAATTATTAAACATTCATCAATATGCCAGTGTTGCATAGTCATCAAAAGCTCTGCTTCTTGGCAATATCACAGCGTTGTGATATATGGCGAAAGCACAACATTTGATTGTTTGAGGGTAGCACCTCCAATATTTTTTCCATTAGCATAAATTCATAAACCATCGCGGTTCACACAAAACACATTTCACAGCGAAAACAAATCCCTTACCTTTTGAAGAACTTCTGCTGAGGGCTTCCCAAGTGTCCAACGAAGACATCCAATGGTTCTTTTGTTAGAAAAAGTCATTTATTATATCCATAAATCTCAGTTTGGTTGGCGCGTTATGATCATAAAATACAGCGTCCACTCGCCCATTGAACCGTGAAGAGAACGCGTTCAACCTATACCTATACACTTGTCCAAGAACAATCAAACATCATTGATAATGTATCCTTAGGAAAACTTTTATGTATATTTACTATAATATTTCAACCGGATTATAAACTGGACGATAGGAAAGGAAAAAACCACAGCGCGCACGAGCCCGTGAACGCGCATCCTCTTCTGTTTACATCCGATGACCAGGTCGAAATTCTTCTTCTATTACCATCCAGAGCAACTAAACATCACCAAACACTGTCTAGAGACTGTTGACATCCAGTGGAAGCAATAGGTACTGCAATCTTACTCCCAGAAATGGCTGTTTTCAATAGGGAGGGGTTCAAAATGAGGCAATGTGTCAAAAACACTTTTTCCAGGACAGAAATTACTCGGGTTTTCGCCTGCTATATCCGTTCTGTTATACTCACAGACATTATGTTAACACTTTTAGACACTTCAGAGTGTTTCCTATCCAATAGTACTAATTATGTGCATATCCTATTTTCTGGGCCTGAGTGGGAGGCATTTTACTTTGGGCACGCCAGACTCTCCAAAACCGTCAAGTTAATTGGGTTGAGGTCAGGTGATTGTGGAGGCCAGGTCATCTGATGCAGCACTCCATCACTCTCCTCCTTTGTCAAATAGCCCTTACACAGCCTGGAGGTGTGCTGGGTCATTGTCCTGTTGAAAAATGAATGATAGTCCCACTAAGCTCAAACCAGATGGGATGACGTATCACCACTGCTGTGGTAGCCTTGCTGGTTAAGTGTGCCTTGAATTCTAAATAAATCACAGACCGTGTCACCAGCAAAGCACCCCCACACCATCACACCTCCTCCTCCATGCATCACGGTGGGAACCACACATGCGGAGATCATCCATTCACCTACTCTGCGTCTCACAAAGACACGTCGGTTGGAAACAAAAATCTCAAATTTGGACAGATTTCTACCGGTCTAATGTCCATTGCTCATGTTTCCTGGCCCAAGCAAATCTCTTCTTCTTATTGGTGTCCTTTAGTAGTGGTTTCTTTGCAGCAATTCGACCATGAAGGCCTGATTCACGCAGTCTCCTCTGAACAGTTGATGTTGAGATGTCTGTTATTTATGAGGCTGGTAACTCTAATGAACTTATCCTCTGCAGCAGAGGTAACTCTGGGTCTTCCTTTCTTGTGGTGGTCTTCATGAGAGCCAGTTTCATCATAGCGCTTGGTTTTTGCGACTGCACTTGAAGAAACTTTCAAAGTTCTTGACTTTTTCCGCATTGACTGATCTTCATGTCTTAAGATAAATGACAGTCCATCATTACTTTTTCTTATTTGAGCTGTTCTTGCCATAATATGGACTTTTACCATATAGGGCTATATTCTGAATACCACCCCTACCTTGTCACAACACAACAGATTGTCTCAAACGCATTAAGAAGGAAAGAAATTCCACAAATTAACTTTTAACAGCGCACACCTGTTAATTGAAATACATTCCAGGTTACAACCTCATGAAGCTGGTTGAGAGAGTGTGCAATGCTGTCAAGGCAAAGGGTGGCTACTTTGAAGATTCTCAAATATGAAATCTATTTTGATTCGTTTAACACTTTTTTGGTTACTACATGATTCCATATGTGTTATTTAATAGTTTTGATGTCTTCTCTATTATTCTACAATGTAGAAAATAGTAAAAAATTTATAAAAACCCTTGAATGAATAGGTGTGTCCAAACTTTTGACTGGTACTGTGTGTTGCATTCAACCTGCTCTCTACTCTCCTCAAATAAATTAATGAATACATGTATGTTTTTATCTTCATGAAAGTGAGCCAAGGCAAGCTTAGCAGAGTTATCTTGGAGGAGAGGGACTCACACACACAGAGAAAGAGGGAGTGGGCTGTTAAGTTAAGAAACATTCCGTGCTCGCCCCGATGGCTCCGATTCCAAACCTCTGATTGGCTGCCAGAATTGTGCTCTGTGCCTAGCATCTTGAGAAGTGTTCTACCAACTTGAAGAGACGTTGTACATCTGTTCCCTTCCAACACCAGAGCTGTGTGTGTGGGTGTGGGTGTGTGTGTGTGGGTGTGCCTTCGTGAGTGTGTGAAAAAACATTTCTCTCCAAAAACGTTACTTCCCTGTTACATCACAGTGTTTTCTCCCTGTAGAGTTTAGTTTGTTTATTCAGAATGTTCCAGTTAGTCATATTCTAGCCTTGGAATTGTTTGGAGTTTTAATGCCAAAATATTCCAAATAACATATACATGGCCAAATGTTTCCAAGAATTATGAGAACATTTCACATTTCTGGGCGGATATGCAATCCTCTGTTGTGTTACATACATGGCCAAATGAAAGCCACGGCTGTCACGTTAGTGTGTATCTGCCCTGCTGTGATGACAGGGTCTGTCTGTGTGTGTGTGTGTTCTGCAGTGATGGTTTAATATGTGTGTTTGTATTTGGACTGTAGTGATGGGTCATTTACCTATGACTCGGTTCCATGGCAACAGAACAACAACCAGCCCCCAGGGTCATTGTCTGTGGTTACCACCGTGTGGGGTGTGACCAACACGTCACAGAGTCAGGTGAGACACAACACATACACAAACTTCAGTACACAATACTTGATGTTTAGACACACAACACACCTTTGTATTTCAGTCTAGTAATTGAGGTACCTGATGAAGACAGACCCTAAATCCCAAATCCCCCTAGGCACATTTATTCCGAATTCTGATGTCGGTCAAAATATGGTTTGCTGTGTGTGTATCACCCAAAGCTAGGCCTATATCAAAGATCACAAGCCCCAGAAAGTGAGTCGACATCATAGAGTTACATATTCTATGGTTGCCATAACCCTGTTTGCTGTGTCTAACCAAAAAGCTTTATCAAGGATACCTTCTTCCCCCAGGTGTTGGCCAACAGCTCCAGCCATATGAACCCAGGAGGTAACCCCATGGGCCAGGGTATGTCTGGGGGTCCGGCAGGCCTCAACTCCCCCCAGTTCTCCGGCCAGCAGCAGCAGTTCCCGGCCAAGGGAGGCCAGGGCCAGGGCTACATGCAGCAGGGGATGTATGGCAGGCAGGGATACCCCAGTGGCGGGGGCTACAGCGGGAGGTAAGAGGCCATGCACAGACACGTATGATGCTAACCTTCTGTTTATCGTTCTTCTCTATGCTTACAGTACACAGCTCTAATTCATGTTGTTTCCGTGGTCTAGTTACCCAGGTGGTCCTAACACTCCCCCAGGGGGCATGGGGATGCCACAACACTCCCGCCAGCCTGGCGACTTCACCCAACCAGCAGCTGCTGCTGCTGCTGCCGCTGTCGCTGCCGCCGCTGCTACGGCAACCGCCACGGCAACCGCTACCGTGGCAGCCATGCAGCAAGAGACCCAGAACAAAGAGATTAACCAGTATGGACAGGTACGGACACACACAGACACACACTGTTATCATAACAGGCACACACATACAGTACACACACCCTTACCATAATACTAAAAGTACTAAAAGTTAGAAACAACTTCAGTTATTTACTTATAATAAAGAAAATCAGGTATTACTACATACACACTAATAACACCTGCAGCTTCCTACCTAACTAACTCTTCATCCTGTCTTCCTCCTTCCAGATGTGTTCCTCCTTCCAGATGGGCCCAACTCAGGCCTACAACAATCAGTTCATGAACCAGCCCGGCCCCAGAGGGCCCCCTGGAGGCATGAACCCAGGCAGCATGGGCCAGGCCATGAACAACCCCAGCATGGGTGGGCCTCCCATGGGCATGAACCAAACTCGAGCCCCAGCCATGGGGCCTTTTGGGGCTCACGGCCAGAGGATGTCCCAGCAGGGCTACGGAGGACCTGGAGGCCCCAGACAGGCCATGCCTATGCAGGGAATGAAGAGGCCCTATCCTGGAGAGGTGAGTTGGATGGTGTGTGTGGGGGGGGGGCTTGCTTTTCCTTTGAGTATAATATAGTACATCCCTACCATGCCTTTCTCTAGTAGGTCAATTTCCTTTATTTTTCTTCTTAAAACCAATGCTTTCTCACTTAAAACTGTTATTGATTGATTCTCTCTCTCTCTCTCTCTCCCTTACAGCCAAACTACGGGGGTCAGCAGTATGGTCCTAATGGTCAGTTCCCTCCCCAGCAGAGTCAGTACCCCACCTCTAACCCCTCCAGGCCAATGCCCTCCCCCAACTACCCGGGCCAGAGGATGCCTGGGGGGCAGGGGCCAGGCCAGTACCACCCCCAAGGCATGCCCATGGGACAGTACTATAAGGTTAGACCTCCATCACAGTAACACTCCCTATCTACCTGTAAGCTCTAGACCTCCATCACAGTAACACTCCCTATCTACCTGTAAGCTCTAGACCTCCCTCACAGTAACACTCCCTCACAGTAACACTCCCTATCTACCTGTAAGCTCTAGACCTCCATCACAGTAACACTCCCTATCTACCTGTAAGACCTCCCTCACTGTAACACTCCAGATCTACCTGTAAGCTCTAGACCTCCCTCACAGTAACACTCCCTATCTACCTGTAAGCTCTAGACCTCCCTCACAGTAACACTCCCTATCTACCTGTAAGCTCTAGACCTCCCTCACAGTAACACTCCCTATCTACCTGTAA
>QNTS01005747.1:57678-72013 GCA_003317085.1 Hucho hucho
TAACCAACCAAGCTGACACCAGCACTGCTTCAAAAGAAAGAATTCCAATAAACAAAATCATGAACCAATCAAAAGACTCATATTTACAACATTGGAAAAACGAAACAAAATCCCAAAGCCGACTAAATTGCTATCTGACCCTAAACAGAAAATATGAATTGGCTGATTATCTCTACTCTGTCAGAGATACGAAGCAGAGACAGATCCTTACCAAGTACAGGCTGAGTGACCACCGATTGGCAATAGAAACCGGCAGACATAAAAAGACATGGCTACCCAAAGAGGAGCGGGTATGTGGTCACTGCACGACAGGGGAGGTAGAAACAGAGATGCACTTTCTCCTTTACTGTGATAAATATTCCTCACCAAGAGATACATTATTCACAGAAATGACTACATTTATTCCAAATTTTAACTCATTAAATCCAGAGGAAAAACTAAAAATACTCATGGGCGAAGGAGCAATGGCTCCTCTTGCAGCCAAATATGTATTTGCCTGCCATAGCCTGAGGGACACTGAATAGTAACATCTGCATAGTAATCAGTAACTTACTTATAATTGCTGTTATTGTTATTACTATTATTGTTACTACTATTATTATTGTTGTTTATCATTCCGTATAGTAGTGGTATGGGTGGTAATGGTAATGATAGCAGTTTAATGATGATGATGATGGTAGTAGTAGTGATGATGATGGTAGTTGTAGTACAGATGTAGATTACCGTTATTTAGTTATAAGTTAGTTATAGTTTAATTTTCCATATTTAGATTTTTTCAATTTATTACATTTCTACTACTGACTATTACCATTTTATTGTTATTATTTTTGTATTTAATTTTGTATTATTATTTACTACCATTTTATATTATTTTTTGTTATTGTTTCTAATTTTATTACAATGTATACTGTATACATTGTTGCTTTGGCAATATTGACACAATGTTTTTCATGCCAATAAAGCAGCTTGAATTTGAATTTGAATTTAATAAGGCTCTCACAAGCAAAACACACATTACATGCATACACCGTTTCAAATGACCCTAAAAGCGAAGAGGCTGTTTTTAACACATAGTTATTTAACCCATAAGAGTCTAAACCCTGTATAAACTGAAGGGGGTGGGGGGATTATACTAAATTATATAGCATTGTTTTAAGTCATACCAAGGAACATTTTGTTATTTTTAAGACCCCTTGAAGTATAAACAAATGTATAAAACATTTATTTGACATGTATCTAGCTTAAACGGATGGATTTTGATGGTGATTGTTTTATGCTAATTAGATTTCTATATTGGGGCTTTGATGGGGAGCAGAAATGAATGACATTCTGACAATTACAATGAAAATACTATTGAATATTGTAGACACAGAGATGTATTAATAATTTTCATGGACTAGCAGCGGTCTAAAGCACTGCATCTCAGTGCTAGAGGCGTCACTACAGACACCCTGGTTCGAATCCAGGCTGTATCACAACCGGCCGTGATTGTGAGTCCCATAGGGCGGCGCACAATTGGCCCAGCGTCGTCCGGGTTTGACCGGTGTGGGCCGTCATTGTAAATACGAATTTAAAAGCTGTTTATGTTCACCACGTCATCATTCTGTGTCGCTGTTGGGGTCTTAGAGACGTCATGTGTACACACACCCCCATCCTCAGAACTTCATGTTGACAACTATGCAAAGATGTTGCAAATGAAAAATCGTATAAAATATTGCTCTTTGGCAGTTGCTGCGACCAGGTTGTTTTCGTCTGGACCCGTCAAGAACCCAGTCGTGTATTTTGACATCGCGGCTGACAACGAACCTCTGGGACGAATCATCATAGAGGTAGCTTGCTAACGAACGCAGCTAGCTAGCTTAGCAAGAACAATCTGCCATTAGCTAGCTACCTAAGGTAGCTACACCAAATAACAGTAAAAAGGCAGATACACCTACATACATAGAATAACGCTCGTTTTCTGCACAAGTTGACGGTTAATTTTACGGCATGTCCAGCAGAGCTTGCTCAGCTAGTTAGACTAGTTAGTAGCTAAGTCTCAGCTGGCTAGCCCATTCATTTGCAGTTGGTTTTAGCTACAGTCACACCCCCTCTTTCCGCTCAAAGGTTAATGAGCTGATTGGGTTGTTGATAAGAAAAGGGCAAAACTATCCAGCTAGCTTCTAGCAATAAAGGCTGTCTAACTAGCTGGCTATCAATACAATGTTTAGCCATAGATGACGACAGACTAGACGTAATCATGGGAACCAGTCAATACATTAAACCTGCTTATCTACCTAACTAACCTGACATTGTCCTTCATTTACATTTTATTACAGTTGAATGCAGCTGCTGTGCCCAAAACAGCAGGTAAACATTGATTTGTGTTCTATAGAAATAGCCACTCAATGAGACAACAAATAAAATACCGCACTGTATAGCCTTACATTGTGTTTTACTTAGTAGGGAATTCATGTTGTTGTTTTCTGACAGAGAACTTTAGAGCACTGTGCACTGGGGAACATGGCTTTGGATACAAAGGATCAGTGTTCCACAGAGTGATTCCTGAGTTCATGTGTCAGGTACTGTAGCTGGGCTTACCTTATCATAGAGCAGGGTTTCCCAAACTCGGTCCTGGGATCTTCCAAGGGTGCACATGCTGTTTTTTTCCCAAGCACTACTCACTCAGCTGATTCAAATAATCAACGCTTGATGATGAGTTGATCATTTGAATCAGTTTTGTAGTGCTAGTGCAAAAACCAAAACGTGCACCCATGGAAGACTGAGTTTTTGGAAACCTTGTCATAGAGAACCCTCTATTTCTATGTAAACAGTCTTGTTTGGCCATAGATCTGTGTTATATCAGTGTAACAACCTGTACAATATTATGTATATGCTAATATGTAACTATGCTGTAACAGACTAACATTAGAATGGACATGCTGTTATGGAGTACAATAGACTATCACTTTGACACACTGTGTTCTGCAACAATTGTAATATTTTGGTCCCTCATTGAAATTGAATTTATCACTACTGTAGCGACCCTGTGTTTATAAGCTCTGATATGGACTCTGCCACTGCAGCATGCTTTTGTGGCACAAGCGATGGCGCACAGGACTACGGGCCAGAAGGTTGAGGGGTTGCCGACCACTCCAGACTAGCTCACTCTCCCTGCCTGTTTCATTACACTGGTGTCAGACGTAATCGGACCTTGCCCCACAGATGTGCTAGGCCGGTGAGCGTGTTCCTGTAAGGTGTCGTCCTGTTAAGGCTAGCCCGAGGACGTGCTCTTTGAAAGGAGGGAGTGGTGTAATGACCCAGGGCTTTTGGCCAGAAAGTTGAGGGTTTACCGACCACTGCGGACAAGCTCACTCTCCCTGCCTGTTTCATTACACTACTATAAGTGGACAGCCCTTATGAGGTTGTATTTATTTACAATGTTGTGTGGTGGTGTTATCTTAAAGTAAGAGCACTAACTCACTCTCTGCCCTCAGGGAGGAGATTTCACACATCACAACGGGACTGGAGGGAAGTCCATATATGGGACCAAGTTCAAAGACGAGAACTTCAAACTGAAACACACTGGGCCAGGTGTGTTAGATCACTAAACCAGCAAACTCCTCTGCCTGTCTGACCTCTGGTCCCTTAATCACACTTTAGGGCCAAACTGAGCTGTACCGGGCTGAGCTGTACCGGGCTGAGCTGTACCGGGCTAGCCTGGTTATGCATCCACCATTGTTGTTGGAACCATACTGGATAAATTAGGGGGAAAATGTAATAGAAGACAGTACACTATGGTGTGTAAAAGTGTGTAAAACATGCGTTGAATAGTTGTTGTAGGCTCTCCACTCCACTAGATGGCATTATTGACTACACAGACAGGTTATTTCAATACGGTACAAATGACCTACTTTCCAAGCAAGTCAACATCCCATCTAGCATATTTCATTTTTTTACTAAACCTTAACCCCATGTTGATAGATGGACACTTCTTCAGCTCTTGGTGTGTTCTCATGCATAATTACAACCTGGTAATAGACCTTTACCCAATACAGATGTGTTCTAGCTGCTGCTCTATGCCCTTCTACAGACAGTTACCCCACAGTGTTCCTATCGATTTATTATGTTAGAGGACTTGATCCACAGAAACAAAGTTTGGAGAAATGGAAGCCTTGATAGTCATATTGTATATACACTGAACAAAAATATAAAGACAACATGTAAAGTGTTCGTCCCATGTTTCATGAGCTGAAATAAAAAAATCCCAGACATTTTTCATATGCACAAAAAGCTTATTTCACTCAAATGTTGTGCACAAATTTGTTTATATCCCTGTTAGTGAGAATTTCTCCTTTGCCAAGATAATCCGTCCACCTGACAGGTGTGGCATATCAAGAAGCTGATTAAACAGCATGTTATTTACACAGGTGCACCTTGTGCTGGGGACAATAAAAGGCCACTTTAAAATGTGCAGTTTTGTCACACAACAGAATGCCACAGATGTCTCAAATTTTGAGGGAGCGTGCAATTGGCACTCTGACTGCAGGAATGTCCACCAGAGCTGTTGCCAGGGAATATATTGTTAATTTCTCTACCATAAGCTGCCTCCAACGTCGTTTTAGAGAATTTGGCAGCACGTCCAACCAGCCTCACAACCGCAGACCATGTGTAACCATGCCAGCCCTCCACATCTGGCTTCTTCACCTGTGGGATCATCTGAGGGATGGTCGGGGGTGATGAGGAGTATTTCTGTCTGTAATAGAGCCCTTTTGTGGAGAAAAACTCATTCTGATTGGCTGGGCCTGGCTCCCCAGTGGATGGTTATTTTCCCCTCACAGACCCACCCATGACTGCTCCCCTTCCCAGTTATGTAAAATTCATACGTTAGGGCCTAATTAATTTATTTCAATTGACTGATTTCCTTATATGAACTGTAACTCAGTAAAATCTTTGAAATTTTACAAATTACCTCGACTAACCTGTACCCCCGCACATTGACTCGGTACCGGTACCCCCTGTGTATAGCCTCGTTATTGTTATTTTATTGTGGGAGTTATTATTATTATTATTATTATTATTTTTAGTAAATATTTTCTTAACTCTTATTGAACTGCATTGTTGGTTAAGGGCTTGTAACTAAGCATTTCACGGTTGTATTCGGCATACAATTTGATTTTATGTTGGGTTTTATATTTTTGTTCAGTATACAATTGACAATGTACATGAATGAACTGGTACTATACTGCAAGCTCTGATGTTTCCATTGTTTTAGGTATCTTATCCATGGCAAATTCAGGGGCGAACACAAACGGTTCTCAGTTCTTCATCTGTACAGTTAAAACTGAATGGTAGGTTATGTTTTAGACACACAGTTGTGTTTTAGAATCATTTCCATTTTGATCAGCTTCACTGGTGACTGCACCTCTCTCTCTCAGGTTGAATGATAAACACGTGGTCTTTGGTCAGGTGAAGGAGGGCATGGAGGTAGTCTTCAAGATGGAATCCTTTGGTTGTCATGACGGTGGTGTGGTAAAGAAAATCGCCATCACTGACTGTGGGGAGATCAAGTAAAACACACAGGTTGGAGGAGGTCGCAGTGGACAAAGACTCTTGGAAACGTCCATTCATGTTTTTTAAGTCTTTTTTTAGCTCTTCTGTTTTCCTCGTCCAATTAAAGAATGACAACCACAAATATACCAGCTGTCTCTCATACATGTAGTCTCGTTGTCATCTGTCTCTCATACATGTAGTCTCCTTGTCATCTGTCTTTCATACATGTGGTCTCCTTGTCATCTGTCTTTCATACATGTAGTCTCCTTGTCATCTGTCTCTCATACATGTAGTCTCCTTGTCATCTGTCTCTCATACATGTAGTCTCCTTGTCATCTGTCTTTCATACATGTAGTCTCCTTGTCATCTGTCTCTCATACATGTAGTCTCCTTATCATCTGTCTTTCATACATGTAGTCTCCTTGTCATCTGTCTCTCATACATGTAGTCTCCTTGTCATCTGTCTTTCATACATGTAGTCTCCTTGTCATCTGTCTCTCATACATGTAGTCTCCTTGTCTTTGGACAATGTGTTCTCCCTTCACACACACACTTACTCTATAGCATTTATACTGTCTGTACTCATGACAACTTCTCATGTTCATAGCCTGTTCTTTATACATTCAAGAGTTGTTGTATGGAGAGTTTTGGACTTTGGAGTAGTTCAACACTGGTACTCAGATACCTCTGAAATGGGTGCTTTTGATTCTACATGTCACTGTAATATTTTTCTAAGGAAAATAATCTATAAACTATTTAAGGCATGTATGATGGACCCGACACCTATAGAATGTATAAAATAATGTTGTACATTTACTGCCAAATAAATCTATGTTTTTAGATTTTACTCTGTTGCTCAGTTTCATTGTGTCCTGCGTGCCACCGTCACTAATTATTCCTGCTTTTAAGACTTCCTGCTACGGATCCAATGTCTTTGGATCCACACAACATCCTGTCCTTCAGAGCATGATGTGACATCATACATTTGGCTTCTATTTGTCCATGAATCCCCCTATACTGGAATATCAACTGGTTCATCTCATTTGGCTAGAAACAAAGCTGTCAATTCACTGGAAATATGGTACACTTACTAGAATTAAGAGTCAAGATTTCTACAGTAGAAGTGCATTGGCTGTGCTTTAGCTGCAGAAGTCAATCTACAGTTATACCGTATTAATATACAGGAATCCAGTCAGTGAAGAATGCTACAATAACTAGTAGTGAATGAGCTATTAAGGTGTTCAGAATACAGATACAATATTTTATCAACTGTGTGGTGTCAACTATTTTCTCAAAACCAGTAACGTAAAGTATGACTTAAGTTGTTTTTGGGGGTATCTGTACTTTACTATTTATATTTTGGGCAACTTTTACTTTTATTCCACTACATTCCTAAAGAAAATAACGTACTTTTTACTCCCATACATTTTCCTTGACGGCAGAAGTACTTGTTTCATTGCGAATGCTCAGGCAGGACAGCAACATGGTCCAATTCAAGCACCTATCAATATATGTGTTGTCATCCCTACTGCTTCTGATCTGGCAGGCTCACTAAACACAAGTACTGTGTTTGTAAATGTCTGAGTGTGCCCCTGACTGTCCCTAAAAAACAAGAAAATCATGCCATCTGGTTTGCTTTATATAAGAAATTTGATGTATAGCTTTCACTTTTTACTTTAACTCAAGTATGAAAATTGAGTACCTTTTCCACCACTACGTTAAGCACATTTAAAACCAGATGCTTTTAGATTTTTACTCAAGTAGTATTTTACTGAGTGACTTTCATTTTTACTTCAGTCATTTTCTGTTAAGGTATCTTTACTTTTACTCTAGTATGACAATTGAGTACTTTTTACACTGTCATTTCTTTTACTTTACTTTTTCCACCACTGCCTAAAACCACATTTAGTTTTATGCACACCGCCAACTTTCTTTTGTGTGGGTTCTTACCATGGAAATAGGATGGGATCTTTCCATTTCTATGATTCTAGTTAATGTATTTCTATGGTGCGGTTCTTCCCTCTATTGTAGCGATGTTGCCTTTATTGTAAACAGAACACATCTCCCCTGTTGAAATGCAGTGAGAGTGGCCAGAGCAGAGCCTGAAGAACCAGAGACTAAGAGTCTGGGTGGTGGTGGTGCTTATTAAGCTAATAGTTTATGAAAGTAAATAATGAACCGAACGTGAAAAAACTCCCCTGGCTCTTAAACAAAACCATATGCGCTCTGACCTTCCAACCATTTGTTTGAATTCTCCAGTTACATTGTTGCCATAGAGACACTTTAGCCCCGGTTCTGTGTTTGAGCTAGGGATGTTGTAACAAACTTGATATCATTTGGGTCCCCACCCTCTTGTGAAGTTTTAGCTATTTGGAATGCGTGTCCAATTCTGTGCATGGAAACTTGGCTTTGCAGACCACGTCCAGTGCGATAGCCCTACTCATATACTCATGCGAAACAATAACTTGTTTACAATCATTAAAAGCAATGAAGTTCTTCTTGTATCACACACTTCTCCAACATCAACCCAAACGCAGGGGCGCATTTTTGGTTTTAGAAGTAATAATAATCATTATTATATATATATTTTTTATCCAGTCAGATAAACAACCTACCCGACCGCTCGGAGGTGGGGGGACATGTCAGACATTTCAGAATGTGGGGGGGACATGTCTCTCCTGTCTCCAGTGAAAGTTGCGCCCCTGCCCAAATGTATAGTATATCTTGAAGCGAGCATGAATGTGTGCTCTGGTCTAGTCTGTAGGCTTAGTTAAAAAACCTATCCACAGCTTTAGTAAAACTGTTTTCTTATTTATTCTCTATTTGCTCATTTAGAGTACATGATTCACAGAAACAAAGAACAATGTTTTCTAAGTACAGCGATAGAAGCCTTCATAACTTAAATGACATTGTAATAGTAAACATGTTTAAGTAAAAGTGTTTAAATAAACCAGTCACTTTCCCTACCTCTGTGTCTCCCTGGCCTTTCCAACACTAAGTTAGTCTGAACTAGAATAGGACCTCCACGCCTGCTCAGAGTGACAACAGCTCCCTGAGGCATCTTCCTCCTTTCTCCATTACACAACCAGCGACCCTCCGCAGTGCAGACCTGGGTTCAAATATTATTTGAAATAATTTAAAATACTTTATCTGTGCTTTCTTGAGCTTGCCTGGTTTGATGGACCAATCATTCACATCACAATCAATCCGCTCCGCTTAGTCTTATGTCAGGGAGCAAAACCTGCAGATGTACTTTAAATACTGAAGGAAATGTACAGTACACTTAGGCCACATCCAGAAATAACTGGTGTGATGTGTGTGATTGAATTTCTCTTCGCTGTAACATATGGACAATAAAGCTTTATTGTTGTTGTATTGTAGCCCCTAATCCTAATCCCTGTGTAGATTTGAGTGGATTGGATAGGTGTATTTAAGCAATATGGTGAAATTCTACCTGAGTGGATTAGATAGGTGTATTTAAGCAATATGGTGAAATTCTACCTGAGAGGATTTGATAGGTGTATTTAAGCAACGTGGTGAAATTCTACCTAAGAGGATTGGATAGGTGTATTTAAGCAATGTGGTGAAATTCTACCTGAGTGGATTGGATAGGTGTATTTAAGCAATGTGGTGAAATTCTACCTGAGTGGATTGGATAGGTGTATTTAAGCAATGTGGTGAAATTCTATCTAGTTCATCAGTGCACAGTACACTATTGTGTGGAGGTATTCCAGTTGTTTGAGGAACCCCCCCCCCCCCACAGCAAATTCAGTGAATGGAATAGTAAACATTTAACAATGCATCGAAATAACACAATCCAGATGTTTCCAATACAACATTTATTTGATTCATCAAAACACCTAATGGTAATAAAGCACTAAAGTCGTTGTTTTCCTAACTAACAAATAAGGCACATTTCGGAATGCCGTTTCATGGACGTGATGCAACAGAAGTGTTCTTTTCTGTTTCCACAACAACCTCCCAGTCATCATCCTAACTCACTCACTCCAATCCGACTATAGCATTACAATCTCAAAATGTTACAGACATCAAAGAACATAAACATCAACGTCTAATTGACCACGTAAGTGTTAAAACAGCACATTCAGTCAGTATGTATTAATTGGTATACACTATCGGTCAATTATACATTTTTATGACTAGTAACAATCAATTAGAAGTTGTTGAGAATGCAAAGAGACTAAGGTGCGTCCCAAATGGAACCCTATTTCCTCCATAGTGTACTGCTTTTGATCAGAGCCCTCTGTGGGCCCTGGTCGAAAGTAGTGCACTATAAAGGGAATAGGGTGCCATTTGGCGCCCGTCCTATGTAGTCCACTACGTTACTGTGCTAAAATTAAATACATTGCACAAAGTAATACTTATTTTTCCATTTAAAAGCAAAACACATGCACATGCACATTCTACAATTGTATTTTGTCTCACACACTTGCTTAACAGAAGTAAGTTACACTCTCTGTACTAAACTATGAATAAAAACATAAAATTTCAGAGAAGTGCCTTGTAGCTGCTTTGAGCAAACTACAACTCACAGTTGAATGTGCATATACAGTGGAGTATCAGTCACTAAGATATAACTAAAAGATGTATTCTGCATGTTAACAGTGTTATTGCATAACCTAGTAAGATCTTAATCAATTATATAGAATTTGAATATCAAAACATTGCTAATTATGTCTGCCATTTTCATAATAATGTAATACTTGTAATAAAACATGAATGCATGCTACTCAAAGGACACAAATGGCAACTCATAGGCATATTAGTTAAAGCACTTGGGTATCATTCTGGGTTATTTAATACTGATGATAACATTTCTAAACACGAAACAAAACACATAAAAAACTAAATGGCTTATCATTGAGTAAAGGGTATTAATAATTATGTACCAACTTTTTTTTTAATAGTAATCTATGTAGACATCAATATTTCCTTCTTAGTGTAACTTTGTTGCGCATTTTATACAAAAAAGTGTTGTAAAAACTCTTTCCATAAATATTTCTGTAGGATAAACCCCTCAGATCATTGTAAAACATCAATGAAAAACTCAAAGCTTTATTTGTCTCAAAGCTTTATATAGGCCCTTTTTCACATAGAAAGCTTCAAAGCTGCATAACATTTCAGATCTAAGATCCTTTAAGATGATGGCCATCTAATATATACATAAAACAGTCATTTGCTAAATATATTTTTCTGGGAAATTTAACTCTTGGGTTGTTTTCTTTAGCAAATTGCTTAGAATATCTATAAAGTTTTTTCCAAAATACACATCTTTCATTGAAAATAACAAATCCATACTGAAAATGATCTATAAAAGTCAAGTATATGTAAATTCAGGACAAAAAAAACATACAGTATACAATACTGAAAAAGTATTGTATACTGTATGTTTTAACTACATAACACAATGTATTAGCTGCTTCCATTAGCTCTTATTATGCCATCTCAAACACCATTTATTCACAAACTTGTCTGGACGGAATCAGGCTATCCTCCAAAAATATCTCAGCTGATTTTTTCCTTATATTCTTCAAAATATTTATTATATTCTGAAAGATATTCTTATCATTGTATTCCTTAAAAGTCAGAGCACTCATAAGCCTACTGTGTATCGATTTTGATCAGTATTAGCACTTTCGGTTTAGTTGGCTAATACCCAAGCTAATGGAAACGGCTAATGGAAACATATACTGATACACTGCTGTTGTGAGGCGAATAAAGCCTAGAGCAGAATATATGGTGACGTTTGGATAGCAGCAGTGTTCTGCTCAGTTGTAGTGAAAATATAGAATTGATCCCAACGTTATGTGGGGAGAAAATAATAATCTACTATGACCTGTAATCAATGAATGAAACCCCTGTATCAATACACGATTCACATCAAATATGATCGAATATTCTTTCCTTCCAAGCCCCTTTTTGTTCAGATGATAATAATAAAATATCCATAGAATGGCTATGCTACATCTCCCAACCACTATATATACAGTACCTCTACCTAAGTTAGCATTTCACTGTAAGGTCTACCCCTGTTGTATTCGGCGCATGTGACTAATAACATTTGATTTGATTTGTAGCCTAATATTTAATGAGTAGGCTACTATCCTGTAACCTGGTTCCACATCTGATTGTACTGTGACAATGACTATAGGGGTTGGCAAGAAAGCACCAACAGATCTGGAACCAGGCTTCACCTCCCCACATACATGTAACTAACACCAACTGAGTGTGATGGTCCAAGTTGTAACAAATTATGCTTAATGCATTGTTCTGTATCCACACACTGTATGAAAGATTACAGACCAAGCTCATACTTGTGTGTGTTGAATCAATCAATAAGTCATAAACAGACTATTTCAAAAAGCGAAAGGCCGGGATTCAATCCGATCGCGGGTTATAGGCGTTGCAGCTTTTAAAGACAATGTTCCCTCGTTCGCAGAGATCCCATTCACAATAAACGCTGCATATGTCGGCTCAATCGGAAATGGCCTTTATAAGCCACAAACCATTTAACCCGGGATCGTATTCAATCCTGGCCAAAGTTAAAAGAACGAGGATGAGGTCTACAGCTTTTAGTGCAAACCTCATTCACATTAGTGTACTGACTACAAAATAACATTGTTGTTGATTCCATGACAACAGACTAACCACAGTGTGTGATTTTTGCCAGATGCTTTAGTTACTGCGTCCAAACTCAACAAAATGGTGTCGAGGAAAACATTAGCCAGTTCTCATTGCTAATGGGGTAATAGTATTGTTCTCCCATATGTATTCACATCTTGAACCGGCATCAGACTTGGCAAAACACTACCTAACAGTTACTTCTAGCCAGGAGTTAATTCCAGCTCCAAACTAAGTTCAATTCTCCTCTTTATTCATTTTCCATCCAATTTTTCAAAATAATTATTCTCTTTTTACAAGGCACTAGTACTTTTTGGATAATATAATATATACAACTATGAATTCAACCTTTATAGAGCCATTAAACACATTCTAAATACTGGAGAAGCCAATGTGAGTGATTTGAAAAATACACCTCTGCTGTGAAAAGTGGTAGCAAACAAACTATACTCACAAAATAACAATGTTCCAAACGTGTCAATAGCCTTCATTGCTAAGATACAACTATACCCACTGTTACAAAATGCTGGATCAAAGATATTCATCACTAGGTATAGACCTATATCTTTGTAAACAGAGGTAATGGCTCTCCTATTAAAGACACAATTTAACGTTTAAATCATGATAGGACGTGGTATCAAACACACAGAAACATAAACTTAATCCATCACCACACTTACAAAAGGTCCTCTGATAAAATACAAATGTCCATTTTGTTACAAGACAACATTTCCACTTTTCCACTTCTTTCTTCTTTACCAACCATTATAGCAATCTTACCTCCATCCCTTCATCTCTCTTTCCCCAGACATAATTTACTGCTGTCACTTGTTTGACAGATTATGAAGAGGTTAAACCCCTTGGAAAAAGATATTAGTAAGATTCACTGTTATATTTCTAGGTCAAACTGTCTTAAAGTAGCGTTACAAGGTTGCAACAGCTCTATTGGTCAGCTGTGTGTTCTACAAAAGATAGCAAAAATGTGCAATTGCAATAGGGATACTATAAAACCACTTTGAAATGTATAATGAGTACTTCTCTATACACCAGATGAAATACCAGTTCTAATCAACTATGTCAATCTCCCGGCATCCTACACCAAATAGACTCGTTGTAAATGCTCGCCAGAAATAACAATGCTGAAGTCGAGTCCTTAATAAAAATATTGGTTGCATACATACAGTGCAGGACGGAATTACTTTTCAAGAAACTCATTACAAAAATAAAATGATTGTTTGGAAGTAAACTGTCAAATCATCACAGAAACTGCTGTTATTGCATAGTTGCCTTTTGACAGGCAAATTTTCAAATCTTGTCAATTCGATTAATACCTAAACACTACTTTCATTGCCGATGTAAACGCACAGCTTGTTTAATACGAAACATCAACGTAATTATCGCTGTACAACACCTAAACAAAGAACGACTCTATCTCAACCTACAGTCGCTTCTAAAGACAAGTGGAAGCAGTTACACAATAATACTTTGATATACAAACATACACACATACATATAGTATACACATATATATATATGTCCCAGTTTAAATCAATACAAAATTGCACAACAGACAAACAGACAACAAATAATAAATACGCCACATGTAACATGTAAGCCAGGGATGTTTGGTACGGTATCCCTCAGTTAATCAATCAATAATCAATTCATAATTCATTCACAGTTATTCATGTATAAGTTGACCTTTGACCCCGACATTGACCCCGACTTGAGCCCATGACGATAGTTACATTAGCATCACTAGAAGGCGTGTCTCTGTCTGTTCTAACGCTCCCCACACACTTCACTTGGCAGGGAAAATTAAGGCAGAACTCTTCTGTAAACACAAAACCAACAGACTCCCAAAGTGAAGGAATAAAACCCCAAGGGGTGGGCAATACTGTCAGTGACAACAATATCATATTATACACACATTGGATGTCGGTTACAAGGTTTTCAGGCAAGGGTACATGAGGCCACAAGGCCCTGTCAGGGCTGAGGTTTATCCTTGCACAGTTCTTCGATCAGTTTCTCCCACACCCTTAACATTAGGAAAAGGACAGGAACTGTGCTTAATGACAAACCTCTGCAAAATAAAGTTTACCGGCTAATTCAGACATGGGAGGTGATGGGGAGGGAGAGGTGATGGGGAGGGAGGGGAGGG
>QNTS01005748.1:53847-66873 GCA_003317085.1 Hucho hucho
CCCCTGACTGACACAATGACATACAGATCATTATGCAGTGTTGTCCCCCTGACTGACACAATGACATACAGATCATTATGTAGTGTTGTCCCCCTGACTGACACAATGACATACAGATCATTATGTAGTGTTGTCCCCCTGACTGACACAATGACATACAGATCATTATATAGTGTTGTCCCCTGACTGACACAATGACATACAGATCATTATGTAGTGCTGTCCCCCTGACTGACACAATGACAAACAGATCATTATGCAGTGTTGTCCACACACGCTAGGCCTGTGGTATCACCATCATACTCGGTATCGTGATACTTGGTATCGTATCGTTAGTAAAGTGTTGGTATCGTGACAACACTACTTAGTAATATGATTTGGTTTGATATTATTTGATTGACAAAGAGGTCATTGTACAGGTGATGTGTATAATGCTGTGTCGCTGTTAGGTAAATATGTTCAGGATTATCTTGAATGTTGTTATTCATTCATGCTGTCATTCAGGGCCCTGCTATACTCACATCTGCTTGTCACTTTGTGAACATTTCTATGTATGTTTTTCTGCATTTAGGGTTGTATCAAAAATGTTTTGTAACTGCACAGCCACCGCACATAAAGCACGTCAGGACAACAGTAAATATTATTTTAGCTCCTGTTAATTTTGTACATGTACAGTGGCTCTACCTGTAAAAATTGTGTCATACTGCTGCACACCGTGTGGGCTGCCGCAGAATTCTATGGCACCGTTATTTAATTGTCAGCCATTGTTGCCATTAATGCTAGTTAGTGCTAGTTTGACCACCAGAGGACATCTTTGAGAAGCATTTGATTGTCTTCAATATTGGCTGTACTAGAGAATTTAAAAACGTTTATTTGTAAGAACATAAACTCAGCAAAAAAAGAAACGTCCTCTCACTGTCAACTGTGTTTATTTTCAGCAAACTTAACATGTGTAAATATTTGTATGAACATAACAAGATTCAACAACTGAGACATAAACTGAACAAGTTCCACAGACATATGACTGGAACAGAAATGGAATAATGTGTCCCTGAACAAAGGGGGGGTAAAAATCAAAAGTAACAGTCAGTATCTGGTGTGGCCACAAGCTGCATTAAGTACTGCAGTGCATCTCCTCCTCATGGACTGCACCAGATTTGCCAGTTCTTGCTATGAGATGTTACCCCACTCTTCCACCAAGGCACCTGCAAGTTCCCAGACATTTCTGGGGGGAATGGCCCTAGCCCTCACCCTCCCATCCAACAGGTCCCAGACGTGCTCAATGGGTTTGAGATCCGGGCTCTTCGCTGGCCGTGGCAGAACACTGACATTCCTGTCTTGCAGGAAAACACGCACAGATCGAGCAGTATGGCTGGTGGCATTGTCATGCTAGAGGGTCATGTCAGGATGAGCCTGCAGGAAGGGTACCACATGAGGGAGGAGGATGTCTTCCCTGTAACTCACAGCGTGTAGATTGCCTGTAATGACAACAAGCTCAGTTCGATGATGCTGTGACACACCGCCCCAGACCATGACGGACCCTCCACCTCCAAATCGATCCCGCTCCAGAGTACAGGCCTCGGTGTAACGCTCATTCCTTCGACGATAAATGCGAATCCGAACATCACCCCTGGTGAGACAAAACCGCGACTCGTCAGTAAAGATAACTTTTTGCCAGGCCTGTCTGGTCCAGCGACGGTGGGTTTGTGCCCATAGGCGACGTTGTTGCCAGTGATGTCTGGTGAGGACCTGCCTTACAACAGGCCTACAAGCCCTCAGTCCAGCCACTCTCAGCCTATTGCGGACAGTCTGAGCACTGATGGAGGGATTGTGCATTCCTGGTGTAACTCGGCAGTTGTTGCCATCCTGTACCTGTCCCGCAAGTGGCTGCTACACAGAGTTAGTGGAGAGATGTAGCTAGCTAGCTAGTTAGCTAACCATCAAGCTACAAAGCCCTGAGCACGGACGTTGAAGACAGGATATCGAGGTGCGCTAATGAGGCTGCTGACCTGACTGTCTCACTGACTGGGACTGGCTCCGTCCTCCGTGACATCCATGCCTGAAGTTCCATCTCTCTATGCCTTCATATCTGCTTCAATAAATCTTTCATCCTTCCAGTCCCTAACTTACATCCTGTGTTATAATGTTATTGTTTTGTATTTTTTGTAGTTTGTGCTTTTATATATACGAAATTAATCTTTTAGCTGCCATGTATACAAAAATAAATATCACACCGTTCTTCTGGCATTACCAGCAAAGGGTCAATACCACAATTCTCCCAGCATTACCAGCAAGGGGTCAATACCACCATTCTCTCGGCATTACCAGCAAGGGGTCAATACCACCATTCTCCCAGCAAGGGTTAAATACCACCATTATCCCACCATTATCAGCAAGGGGTCAATACCACCATTCTCCCAGCATTACCAGCAATGGGTCAATACCACCATTCTCCCGGAATTACCAGCAAGGGGTCAATACCATCATTCTCCCGGCATTACCAGCAAGGGGTCAATATCATGAGCCACAAGTGGCCAAAGATTCTAAAGGCTAAAATAAATGAAAAATCAGTCGCAAAGTAAAACCGTCTGGAAGCCTTTTTCCCCCAGAGCCATGGGTGCACAATAGGAGAGCAAGATTGTCAAAGATAAGAGATTCACCACTACTGTAAAAAATCCAATTCCTGTAGAGTAGGGAGTGATAGAGCTCCAGTCTGCTCCTACTGTATGTTCTCCTCTGAAAGATCATATCATCAAGTTCACCATGTTGTGTTAGACTGAAAGCATGCCACAAACAGTTTAAATTGACATCAACCTCCAAGGAAACAACTGTGAAAAACATCCAAAAGAAAATACATGTTAAAAATATGTTCAAAAGACTGGACTATCATTACCCTAACATTATCATTATGGAAGTACACATTATATTCTTTCAATTCATTTTTTTTCAATGAGTAATAATTGACCATCTCAATGAGCCTCAGGGTTCCTCCTTATTCTTAGAATCTCTCAAGAAACTTTTATAACTAAGTCCATTATATGTATATTAATTGAATTGTAGGCCTGTTGTCAATTTAAAACTTATGATAAGAAATACTAGCCAGCTGCAATTGGTAAGCTTTAACAAAAATGGAGCAGAAGTGGAAGGTTCCAGAAGTGCTGCCTCCGTTTCAAGAAGAGGAACTCTCTGCTCTGAAATTCATGAGATGTTCTTGTAATTTACAATTGGAAGAAATCTGTGAAAATGCACGTAAGATTTGTTTTATTGCAAGTATTCCAAAAAAGGTCCCAGATTTTTAGGGAATCAACAGGAATCACTCCTGTTTATTTTTCAAAGACGAGTCACAGTCTTCAAGACAGGTTGGTTGAAAGACCAGTGTGGTAGCTACATGGAATGATGCCACCTGTTGGAGGACAAAGGGACCTTTCACACCAACTGAGACAGACATCCCTCTCCTCCCCCTCATTGTGTCAGGGCGTAACCTTTTCTACCCCCCCCCCCCCTCCCCCCTTCAAAACACACCAACTCTTTCCAATTGAGTTGTTGTTGCTGCCATTGCTATTGGCTTTCAATAAGGCGCGGGGTTATCAGAGAGTGAAGGAGAAATTGCCTTGGCTCTGCCGTGGCCCTGATTGCACTATCGTAGCCGTCAGGGAGGCTCTTTATAAAGGGAGGGCGCTGGGGAGAGCGAGGTGGCGGCTGGCGTTTGGCCCCCTGATAAATCAGCCGATGCTGGCAGCCTGCTCTCTGCTCCGTGCAGCCAGGCTGCTCCCGCCACGCTGCCGCAGTTCAGGGCCGTCTCTTGGCAAGGCAAGCCCCCTTCTCTAACATAACAGTCTCTAACAGAACAGGACAGGGCTTCTCCCCGCCCCCCTCTCTCTCTCTTTCTCCCTCTCCTCTGTTGCCCTTGTCAAGGTTTATTTGTTTATCCCTGAACCACCCCACCATCACCACCGCCACCCCTACCCCTCTCTCTCTCTCTCCACGGCACATCACCATCGCCACTCCTACCCTTCTCTCTCTGCACCCCACCACCCTTACCCCTCTCTCTCTCTCCACGACACATTGTTTTTAACCCTGCCAAAATTATTCTCGCCTCCACTATCTTATTCTGCATATTTTCCCCACTTAATTTATTAAATTAAGAAATGTTGTGGTGTTGTTGTGGGGATGAATTTATTTCTGCCTCCATTGCTGCTGCTTTTTATTGTTTCTCTATATTTGTGTAGATTTTCTCTATTTAATAGAGATGACTGACTGGACCCTGGGAAGTACTGCACCACACAGCAACCTCACAGAATATACATTAGATTGGTTTTGTGATAAACGTGAGATACTGAAAATGTACAACTTTAAGATCTAAGCCTCAAACTCAGCTAACCTACTGTCAGTACTCAGTACACACCGTGACAGAAATCACTTCATGTACAGTGACTGTCAGTACTCAGTACACACTGTGCACAGTGAGTACCTAGTGAAAGTCTACACACCACTTGCACAGTGTTCAAATTTTGCTGCCTTAAAATTAAATTAAAAACAATTCAAGTGAGGGAAAGTTAATACAAAATAAATAAAAAAATGAAGATGTCTTGATTGCATACGTCTTCATGGCCCAGAGGTAATACTTGGTGGAAGCACCTTTGGCGGCCATTACAGCTATTAATCATTTTTAATCATATTTTATTAACTTTTCACAACTACTAAGGCAACTTATGTATATTGCTTTCATCATAATTTCTCCAGCTCAGTAAATTTAGTTGGGAATCATTGATGGCCAGCAATATTCAATATTCGTAAACAACAGGTGTGGACTAACAGTGAAATGCTTTGTAAACAACAGGTGTGGACTAAGAGTTAAATGCTTTGTAAACAGCAGGTGTGGACTAACAGTGGCATGTTTCGTAAACAACAGATGTGGACTAACAGTGGCATGTTTCGTAAAAACAACAGGTGTGGACTAAGAGTTCAATGCTTACTTACAGGCCCTTCCCTACAATGCAGAGAGAGGAAAAATTGAAATAATAGAAAATAATAACACAAGTATATATACACAATGAGTAACGATAACTTGGCTTTATACACGGGGTACCAGTACCAATTCGTTGTACAGGTGTACGAGGTAATTGAGGTATGTGTACAGGGGGACGAGGTAATTGAGGTATATGTACAGGGGTACGAGGTAATTGAGGTATATGTACAGGGGTACAAGGTAATTGAGATAAATGTGCAGGGGTACGAGGTAACTGAGGTAAATGTACACATAGGTAGGGATATTCAAAACTTGTCTCTGATTTTGAAGCAAATTTAAGTCAGGACTGAGACTAGACCACTCAGGAACACCCAACACCTCTTGGAAAGCCATTCTTTGGCATACAAATAGGCTCACTATATCCCAGGCTTATGTTTTCAGAAAACTGAGGCGGGTTTTCCTGTAGATAGAATCCCTTATTAGATTTAATTCAAAGGCAGCAAAATGTGAATACTGTGCAAGACTTTCGCTAGCGACTGGATTTTATTCCTTTAGACGTTTTGCACAGATTTATTTCTTATTATTTGAAATAGAAGTTTGATCAAACTGATAATGTTTTGCTTCAGGTGAATAACGTGGTTCCTTAAATCTGTTGGTCAAATTCAGGGACAAAAGGTGATTAATTTCCCGACAGGCCATATATTTTTACTGTATCAGCACCTGGCATATTTACGGCCATAGAAAATGTTATATTTAGTTAAAGCATACATTTTTATTGTAATATAACTTTAAAATTCCTAACATTTAACCAGACGGGGGAGGAAATTATGCCACCGTAAAAACGTCTTCTAAATTTGAACTCTTCATCTCCAATTGGATACTCATCTTTATGTCGCCCAATAAAACCCTGATTTGTAGAGCTCTCAAGTGTTTGCTTGATAAGATTGGTACAGAATAATCACCAGCAAAATGACAATCCCACCTCTCCCTCCACCTCTCCCTCACTCCACCTCTCCCTCCCTCCATCTCTCCCTCCATCCCTCCTGCCATCCCTCCACCTCTACCTCCTTCCCTCCACCTTTCCATCCCTCCTTCCCTTTATCCTATCATCCCTCTCTCCCTTAACGCACCACCCCCAGTCCCCCATATAGGCATATATACGTATATTAGAGTAATTCTGAAATCAAATGAAATTAAAAGATCACAGCATTGGAGATGGGAGAGTGATGAAATAATTAAATGATTCTGTCCACTACTACCCCACTCCAGGTGCCGTAGGTTGATGCAGATGCTCTTTGCGGCAGCTATGAGATTGCCATAAGTGTTCAATTACACATATTTTAAAAAAAGGGCGCAGATGAGGCTGCAGTGCCCCCCAGTTAAGTTCATGTCCTGATTAATTTCAGATTAATGCTGTCGTTTCCTCCAGCGTTGTAATTTCTCCTCCTGCCACTTGAGTGTATGTAAATGGGATCCATTCGGAGTTTCATCCGGATCACCTCAACTTTTTCTAATTAGATGGACATGGATATACTGGTACATATGATTTAACAACCTATTGACATGTTGGACTAAGATCCTACCTGGAGACACACAGTTTCACTATGTACTGAGTACTTTGGGACCTTAAACTCCTATCACATTAACATTAAAAGATGGCGCTGCAGTCATAGCAACCATTTTACAGTCTCCTGACCAATTCTGCTTTTTTGTGTTTTTTTTTTTCAATCTTTAACTTTTTTTTGTACATAAAGTCTCCGTCATTATTTCCTATGACCGAAAACAGCTTCTGGAGATCAGAACAGCTATAACTAACCTCGATTTGGATGACAATTTCTACTTCATGGAGTCGGCAGCTCTGGACGTACTGCTTACTCCGGACCAGGATGCTTTTCCATGCATCGTCAAGGCCGGTCGGCAGCCTCGGGTAAGATGAGGGGAGGAGGGGTCTGTCTCGAGTTTTTGCTCACCTGAGTTAGAATACCTCATGATAAGCTGCAGACCAAGAGAGTTTTCATCTATATTTTTCGTAGCCGTCCATTTACCACCTCAAACTGATGCTGGCACTAAGGCCGCTCTCAACAAGCTGTGTAGAGCCATAAGCAAACAGGAAAATGCACATCCAGAGGCAGCGTTTCTAGTGGCCGGTGATTTTAACGCAAAATAACGAAAAATGACATTTGTTTTTACTTCATTTTAACCAGCATGCCACCTTTGCAAGCAGAGGTGACAAAATTCCTAGATCATCTGTACTCTACACGCAGAAAGCATTTACTCCACACACAGAAACAAGGCTCTCCCTCGCCCTCCTTTTGGCACAGACTGGAATATGTTCCGGGATTCATTCGATAACATTGAGGAGTTTACCACATCAGTCACCGGCTTCATTAATAAGTGCATCGACGTCGTCGACCCCACAATGACCGTACGTACATAACCCAACCAGAAGCCATGGATTACAGGAAACATCCGCACTAAGATAGAGCTGGGTAGAGCTGCTGCTAATCTGGACGCTTATAAGAAATCCCGCTACAACCTCAGACTAGCCATCAAACAGGCAATGCGTCAATACAGGACTAAGATCAAATCCTACTACGCCAGCTCTGACACTCGACGGATGTGACAGGGCCTGCAAACTATCACGGATTACAAAGGGAAACCCAGCCGCAAACTGCCCAGTGACGCGAGCCTACCAGACGAGCTACATGCCTTCTATGCTCTCTTCGAGACGATGTGAGTAAGACCTTTTAAACAGGTTAACATTCACACAGATGGAGTACCAGAACACGTACTCAGAGCATGTGCGGACCAGTTGGCAAGTGTCTTCACTGACATTTTCAACCTCTCCCTGACCCAGTCTGTAATAACCACATGTTTCAAGCAGACCACCATAGTCCTTGTGCCCAAGAACGCCAAGGTAACCTGTCTAAATGACTATCGCCTCGTAGCACCTCATATCTGTAGCCATGAAGTGCTTTGAAAGGCTGGTAATGGCTAAAATCAATACTATCATCTCAGACACCCTGGACCCACCCTCATTGTGGATTTATTCTTCAGGTTATTCTTTTTCTATTTTTCTCTCTGCATTGTTGGGAAGGGCCCGTAAGTAAGCATTTCACTGTTAGTCTACACCTGTTGTTTACCAAGCATGTGACAAATAACATTTGATTTGATTTGATTAATCACAATATGTTATGGAAAAATATGCATTGTTAGTTCTGATCATTTCATCTCATTTTGGTAAGTTGGTATGAGTTACATCTAGTTACAGTACATTAGTGATACAAACTTGGATGTTGCAGTGCTTTTGAGACACCTTTGAGTGAACTGTACTGTGATTCTCTATTTCAGAGCCACACAGAGGTGACCACCACACTGCGGTCAGAGGATGTCTAGAAATATAAGAACGTGCTTCTTTAATTACATTGTCAACAATTGATGATTAATCAAAGCTATGATAAATAGATGATCCTGTAATAAAATGGCTCCATATTGATGCTCATATCAAATCAGGAGATGGCCATAAATTGAAACTGATGGAGACACATCAACAAGTGAGCTTGGTCTTTCCCTGACCCTCCACATCTTCCATTAGAAGACACACCAGGGACCCCAGCCTTCCTCTGGCTCTTTGGACAGCCCCCTCACCCAGGCCTCTGGTCCAATGTGCTTTGTTCTCGTTAGTTCTTTGTCCCGGGTTCCTCCTGGTTCTGCCAGTGGAAATGAGCCAGATAGCCCCCTCTTCCATCCTCCAGCCTGGGCCATAGAGGCAGGCGTGTCGCATGGGGGCCTTTTTGTGTGAGCAGCATGGGGGGGGGGGCGCAGATGCCTGTTCCCCAGAGACACAGCGGAGGTTAATGATCTCACAGCCTCTGCTGAAATAAATAAATCACTTCCAGCCAGGAGTCTGAATAAATCTCCTCTCAAACTGCCATTTGCTGTAGCAAGGACCACCAGTTGCTAATGATTGCGTTTTCTCTCTCTTTCCCTTGATTGCCCGAGGGGGTAGCTTGTGACACAGATGAGTTCTTTCCCTCTCTCTCTCTTTTTTTCTCCCTCCCTCCCTCCCATCCCTCTCTCCCTCTCTTTCATTCTCTCTCTTTCTCACTCACTCTACCAATTTTTTTAGTGGCTATTCTAATTCACTGTCAGGGGACATTAGCTAGCTGACAGGAGTCTGGACTGGGTAGGGGGTGTTGGTAGTGACAGTGTTCGGGTAGGGGATTGTTGGTAGTGACAGTGGTAGTTGTTTCTTGTTTGGACAGAGCTGATTGTTAGAGGCGTGCTGCGCTGTAGGGGGGAGAAGGGTCAGTCACAATACAACAACACAATTTAACTAAGACATCTGTCACTTCCCCTGTATCAGTGCCTGCAGTATTCCAACGCAGTAGCCCCATCACAGTAGCCCAATGCAGTGGCCTACCACCAATGCTACTGTGTAATCAGTTATTACTAGATGGATAGTTTTGAAAAAAAACTTGAAGAGGGGAAGGATGTATCATGATTGTTTGTTAAAATGTTCATACTAATGTTATATACAATGGGTCATAGTTAAAGGGTCCATCTGCGATTGCTACATCGAAAGCGTTCCACATGGATGCTGACCCTTGTTGACTCCAATGCTTCCCACAGTTAAGTTGTCAAGTTGGCTGGATTTCCTTATAGCTGGTGGACAATTCTTGATAGACACGAGAAACTGTTGAGCGTGAAAAACCCAGCAGCGTTGCAGTTGTTGACACAAACCGATGGGCCTGGCACCTACTATCATACCCCGTTCAAAGGCTTTTCAATATTTTGTCTTGCCCATTCACCCTCTGAATGGCACACATACACAATCCATGTCTCAATTGTCTCAAGGCTTAAAAACATTTATTTAACCTGTCTCCTCCCCATTCATCTACACTGATTGAAGTGGATTTAACAGGTGACATCAATAAGGGACCATAGCTTTCACCTGGATTCACATGGTCAGTCTGTCATGGAAAGAGCATGTTTTGTACACTCAGTGTATATACCCATTGCATTTGAGAGTGGTTACATTTCTCCTGCCTCATCCCTCAGCTCTTTACCAAAACAGAGGCAAGGTGGTGCTTTGTTATTGTTTGAACTGCAGATTGCCACTTTAAGAGTCTCCAATGTAGCCTATTTTATGAGAAATGATAGATAGAAACAAGATTCTTTGCCATCCACTGATGAGAACATTACAATGCTAAACCTTTTGGTAGAAAGAGTGATTTGTACACATAGTTTTGTGTCAACGATCTACACAAAACATTGTCAAAGTGTTTTTTTTTTTTATTCATAATTTTTTTTAAGATGAATGAAAAATGATCAAACACAAATTTACCTTGATTTGTATTAAGTTAGAAACACCTTTGGCAGCGATTACAGCTGTGTCTTCTTGGGTAAGTCTCCGAGAGGTTTGGCTCCTGGATTGTGCGATAGTTGCCCATTATTCTTTAAAACAATTCTTCAAGCTCAGCCATTTTCAGGTCTTGCCATAGATTTTCAAGCAATTTTAAGTTTAACTGTAACTCGGCCACTCAGAAACATTCACTGTCATCTTGGTGATCAACTCCAGTGTAGATCTGGCCTTGTGTTGTAGATTATTGTCCTGCTGAAAGGTGAATTCATCTCCCAGTGTCGGGTGTAAACAGACTGAAGCAGGTTTTCCTCTAGGAGTTTACCTGTGGTTAGTTTCAACACGTTTCTTTTTTAAATCTCGTTTATCCCAGTCTTTACCGATGTCAAGAATACCCATACCATGATGCAGCCACCACCATGCTGTAACATAACAAGTCAGTTACTAAGTGATGTGTTGTGTTGGATTTGCCCCAAACAGAAGGCTTCCTTCGCCGTGATCTTTTTTGCAGTATTACTTTAGTGCCTTGTTCCATACTGGATGCATGTCTTGCAATATTTTTTATTCTGTATACTTGTATTGTTGTCACTACTAAGGGTGAGTGGTATTCAGATTTTAATACTGTCATACCATTTCTGTACCATACTGGGATATACTGTACCATACTGGGGTATTCTGTACCATGCTGGGGTATTCTGTTCCATACTGGGGTATACTGTACCATACTGGGGTATTCTGTACCATACTGGGGTATTCTGCTCCATACTGGTGTATACTGTACCATACTGGGGTATTCTGTACCATACTGGGGTAATTCTGTACCATAATGGGGTATACTGTACCATAATGGGGTATTATGTACCATACTGGTGTATACTGTACCATACTGGGGTTATTCTGTACCATACTGTGGTATACTGTACTATACTGGGGTATACTGTACCATACTGTGGTATACTGTACTATACTGGGGTATACTGTACCATACTGGGGTATTATGTACCATACTGGGGTATATTATACCATAGTGGGGTATACTGTACCATACTGGGGTATTCTGTACCATACTGGGGTTATTCTGTACCATACTGGGGTATTCTGTACCATACTGGGGTATGTTGTACCATACTGGGGTATATTGTACCAAACTGGGGTATACTGTACCATACTGGTGTATACTGTACCATACTGGGGTATACTGTACCATACTGGGGTATACTGTACCATACTGGGGTATTCTGTACCATACTGGCGTATATTGTACCATACTGGGGTATTCTGTACCATACTGGGGTATATTGTACCATTCTGGGGTATATTGTAATGCCCTTTATTCACCTATTATGGTGACAAAAACGCCCTTCAGACAGCTTTTATGGTGACAATAAGGCCCTCCAGTCACCTTTCATGGTTCCAATAACACCCTTTATTTACCTTTTACGGTGACGATAACACCGCCACCTTTTATGGTGACAATAACGCCCTCCAGTCACCTTTTATGTTGACAATAACACCCTCCAGTCAACTTTTATGGGGACAATAACGCACTCCGGTCACCTTTTACGGTGACAATAAGACACTTTATTCACCTTTTATGGTGACAATAATGCCCTCCAGATACATTTTATGGTGACAATAACGCCCTTTATTCACCTTTTGTGGTTTCAATAACGCCCTCCAGTCACCTTTTATGGTGACAATAACGCCCTTTATGGTGACAATAACAGCCTTTATTCACATTTTATGGTGACAATACCGCCCTTCAGTCACCTTTTATGGTGCCAATAACACCCTTTATTTACCTTGTACGGTGACAATAACACCCTTTATTCACCTTTTATGGTGACAATAAGACCCTTTCTTCACCTTTTAAAGTGACAATAACACCCTCCAGTCACCTATTATGGTGACAATAACGCCCTTTCTTCACCTTTTATGGTGACAATAACACCCTTTATTCACCTTTTATGGTGACAATAACGCCATTCAGTCACCTTTTATGCTGACAATTACGCCCTCCAGTCACCTTTTATGGTGACAATAACACCCTTTATTTACCTTGTACGGTGACAATAACGCCCTCCAGTCAACATTTATGGTGACAATAACGCCCTTCATCCACCTTTTATGGTGACAATAACGCCCTTCATCCACCTTTTATGGTGACAATAAGACCCTTTATTCACCTTTTATGGTGACAATAACACCCTTTATTCACCTTTTATGGTCACAATAACAGCCTTTATTCACCTTTTATGGTGACAATACCGACCTTCAGTCACCTTTTATGGTGACAATACCGCCCTTCAGTCACCTTTTATGGTGCCAATAACGCCCTTTTTTTACCTAGTACGGTGACAATAACACCCTTTATTCATCTTTTATGGTGACAATAAGACCCTTTATTCACCGTTTATGGTGACAATAACGCCCTCCAGTCACCTTTTATGGTGACAATAACACCCTTTATTCACCTTTTAAGGTGACAATAACGCCCTTCAGTCACCTTTTATGGTGACAATAACGCCCTTCAGTCACCTTTTATGGTGACAATAACACACTCCGGTCACCTTTTATGGTGACAATAACACCCTCCAGTTACCTTTTATGGTGACAATAAAGACCTTTATTCCCCTTTTGTGGTGACAATAACGCCCTTTATCCACCTTTTATGGTGACAATAACGCCCTTTATT
>QNTS01005751.1:15792-43072 GCA_003317085.1 Hucho hucho
TTGTGGGAGGGAGACAGGATGTAGTAGTGGTCTGGAGCTCTGGACCAGCTTGTTGTGGGAGGGAGAGAGGATGTGTGACTGGAAGTGATCATCTGGAGGAGGCCATTCAACCTGGCTGTGAGACTTCCTTGTATGCTGATGGCTGATGGTATTTCACCAAGGCTTGCTGTTCTTCTACATCACAGGAGGTTGGTGGCACCTTAATTTGGGAGGACGGGCTCGTGGTAATGGCTGGAGTGGAATTAGTGGAATTGTATAAAATACATAAAACAAATGGTTTCCATTTAGTTGATGCCCTTCCATTTGCGCCGTTTAGTCACTATTATGGGATCCCGAGTGGCGCAGTGAGCTAAGACACTGCATCTCAGTGCATGAGGCATCACTACAGTACCTGGTTTGAATCCAGGCTGCATCACATCCGGCCATGATTGGGAGTCCCATAGGGCGGTGCACAATTGTCCCAGTGTCGTCCGGGTTTTGCTGGGGTAGGCCGTCATTGTAAATAAGAATTTGTTCTCAACTGACTTGCCTAGTTAAATAAAGGTTAAATAAAACAATATATATGAGCCGTCCTCCACTCAGCAGCCACCTGTGTTTTACATACTTCTCAGTCCTCTCGAGAGAACGGTATTAAATTGATTAGATCGTTTTTTTTCCCTCATCGATCTACATACAATGCCCCATTATGACAAAGCAAAAAACAGGTTTATTAAAATTTGGTCTGAATAACAGATTCACAACATGAAACAAAAATAGATAGAAAAATTAAATAATCAAAAGGAAGTTTGTTCTGAATTGTCTGTTTATGTAATTTAACAGTCTCCATATAGACTTCCTTTAATTTCTTCAACTGGTACCGGGGGACATTCAGATGAGTCCTGCATCCAATAGAAGAAAACAGATATCCGTACCTTAAACTGGCCTATTTTTGTTGGGATGTTTTGTTATGCTAATTAGACATAGACTCTAGGGGATTTAACAAACCATTTGTAATTGTAAAGTGTTTTTCATGGTTGCAAAGGCAAAGGACACAAATGCCACCACAATTCAAGAATGACCATTGTAAATTTAAAAGATGGGCACTCAAAATTCTGATGATCTTGCCACATCCATAATATCACAAACAACATATTTCAACCATAAACAATATATTCCAACCACAAACAGCATATTCCAACTGTTCCTAAAAGTGTGTATCAAGGTACAAGAGAATAAACCTTGGCAGTGCAGCATGGTATTGGCAGGGTTAGGTGTTAAAAAGCTCGCCAAGAGTTCACAGATCTTATTACAGTACTTACAGAATATATCTTCTTGCCCAGATTTTCAATTGAACAAGATCATTTACGATTCCAGCAAACTGTTGTAGTGAATTTGGTGGCATTAGACTTCAGATAGCTTTTTTTCATAAAACAAAAAACCAAACAAAATGGGAGGGATATCAGAAAAAAAGAAAATGGCCTCTAGTCAAATGTCTACTTTACACAGACTGAGCCTCTAGTCAAATGTCTTCTTTACACAGACTGAGCCTCCAGTAAAATGTCTACTTTACACAGACTGAGCCTCTAGTCAAATGTCTTCTTTACACAGACTGAGCCTCTGGTAAAATGTTTACTTTACACAGACTGAGCCTCTAGTCAAATGTCTTCTTTACACAGACTGAGCCTCTAGGTTGCTACGGGCAACATTCAAATGTCTACTTGACAGGTCATGGTAGTTTTTTGTCCTTCCTCCCAGCTTCCTGCCTGGCTACTCACCACCTCATATCAGTTTATGTACGCTATGTCTCCTACAAGAGACAAGTAGTAGGCTAGGCTGGGCTGTCTAAATTGTCACAACTCCTGATCATTATCTTGCCCCTTTCCGCTCTGTTTTCTGTCATTTCGCCTTGAGTGTTGATCAATCTGAGCTCCGATCTCTGATATTAAATGCTAGAAGGAACTGGTTTACCACAACGCCTCAATCAAAATGAGTTGAAAGTTCCGCCCCATTCAAATGAAATAGAGAAACACATAAACCATCTGATGTGGCAGTGTGACTGAAAAGTTGGATGCATCCCAAATGGCACCCTATTCCTTATGTAGTTCACTACGTTTGACCAGGGCCTATAGGGTAGTGCATTATGTAAGTGCACTACGTGGGCAAGATGCTATTTTGAGAGCTTGGGACTATAAGGTTCTATCTACATTTTTGTTGTGAGTTATTGACGTAGCCTTGTTCTGTTCAATGTTCTCTACCTATGTAGTACTCTAAATACCTTAACTCATGTTGTTAACTTCAAACGAATACTATAAAATAATAGCTTACAACATTCAAAACAATGAGATATCGGAGCTTTAATGCCAATCTCAGAATCATCCTTTTTCAGAGAGAGCCGTGTAGTTCTAAGCTCTCAATTTGGAATAGAGCGTTTGTGTTCCAAAGGGTTTAGCAATCCATGTCCCCATGAAGAATCCCCCCTTGAGGACTAGTTCTACTGGTTATCCAACAAAGCTTTGAACAGATTCTATTCAAGCCCATCATAGAATAAATCATCAAATCTAAAATGTCAATCGCTTTCTAACAAATATAACCCAGAGACTAACTGTCACACCCTGATCTGTTTCACCTGTCTTTGTGATTGTCTCCACCCCCCCTCCAGGTGTCACCCATCTTCCCCATTATCCCCTGTGTATTTATACCTGTGTTCTCTGTTTGTCTGTTGCCAGTTCGTTTTGTTTCGTCAAACTTACCAGCGGTTTCCCTCTGTTCCTGTCACTCGATTGTCCTGTTTTCTAGTCTTCACGATTTTTACCTTTTCTGCCTGCCCTGAGCCTGCCTGCCGTCCTGTATCTTTGCCCCACCTATCTGGATTACTGACCTCTGCCTACCCTGAGCCTGCCTTTACCTGCCCCTGTTGGATTAATAAACTGTTGTTAATTCGACGTTGTCTCCATCTGGGTCTTTCCTTGAAACGTGATACTAACTAGAACAAAAAAAACAAAAAACATGCTGTCATAAGAGAGCTGCTAGAACAGCTAAATGGAACCATTTACTTAGTACAGTAGATGTGATTTCCCCGCAATTCTGATACATTCAAATCGCACATTCAAGAAGATACACATTTTCTATAATATATGTAGCCTAAACGAGGGAGGAATTGCTTAAATAGATGTTACACTACAGTATACCAATATTATTTGTAGCCAAAACCAATCAGTAATAGCTTAGATAGATGTGTAGTGCCAATCAGGCATAAGCCCCTACTCTCCCCAGCTGTGGTAAGAAACCCCTGAGGTATTGCTCCACAAGCCACCCTGTAAAACCCAACCACATCACATCTGGGTCCCAGCAGGTGCTGGGAAGTCCCAGCATACATCAGCATTCAGTTCAGCAGTAAACCTTTGTACTGGTGTCCCCTGGCAGTGCCCATGCATTCACTCTGATTTGATCATGAGCATCAGAAATCTGGACCAAGTACCAGGGATGACATGATGTGCAGAGTATAGTAAAGTACACAAGTCTTGGGCATTTGGATTCGGTATGTTAAAGGGGTTCACTTTGGACCAAAGCCTTTTTCGTCTTGCCACTTCAATGTCTCCTAATCTGAGTCTTTGCGGTGTATAAGTCTGTGTCTAAAAGTAACGCTGTTGTATCTGGTTATTGTGGCCCTTGAGGACGATGCATACTGCGTGCTTTGTTTACATTTTTATTTAGCATTTATACTGAACAAAAATATAAACACAACATGTAAAGTGTTGGTCCCATGTTTCATGAGCTGAATTACAAGATCTCAGGAATGTTCCATACGCGCAAAAAACATGTTTCTCTCAAATGTTGTGCACAAACTTGTTTACATCCCTGTTAGTGAGCATTTCTCCTTCACCAAGATAATCCATCCAGTCTGACAGGTGTGGCGTATCAAGAAGTTGATTAAACAGCATGATCATTACACAGGTGCAACTTGTGCTGGGGACAATAAAAGGCCACTCTAAAACGTGCAGTTTTGTCACACAACACAATGCCACAGATGTCTCAAGTTTTGAGGGGGTGTGGAATTGTCCACCAGAGTTGTTGCCAGAGAATTTAATGTTAATTTCTCTACCATAAGCCGCTTCCATCGTAGTTTTAGAGAATTTGGCAGTACATCCAACCGGCCTCACAACCGCAGACCATGTGTAACTACGTCAGCCCAGGACATCCACATCCAGCTTCTTCACATGTGAGATTGTCTGAGACCAGCTGATGAAACTGAGGAGTATTTCTGTCAGTAATAAAGCACTTTTGTTTGAAAAAAAAACTCACTCTGATTGACTGGGCATGCCCTCCCAGGCCCATCCATGGCAGCACCAATGCCCAGTCATGTGAAATCCATAGATTAGGGCCTAATTTATTTATTTCAATTGACTGATTTCCTTGTATGAACTGCAACTCAGTAAAATCTTTTAAATTGTTGCATGTTGTGTTTATATTTTTGTTCAGTAGAAGGACAAGGCGAGGAGAGCCAAACGTCACAGTCTCATTACTATTCTGTGCGGTGGCTCTACGGCCATATTATCCCTGATAAGCACAGCTAGGAATAATTGGCAAATATAACTTCTATTTTATCAATCATTATCTTTGATACTTGTCTGTCTGCAGGTTTTTAATTGTAATAGTTTTTCAGTTTTTCCTCAAAATATCATTGACTTTCATATCACCTATCACTTTTCAGCAGGCATATTAGAGTCATGTTTGACAGTGTCCATCAGATGAAGGGAATATGGCTTTGGGAACTAGGTCAATGTAACCTAATTAATTGGTGGTAAATAAAAAAAATGACTGTCTAGGAAATGTTGCAGTGTAAGGCTCTTTAGCTAAATGAATGCTGAAAAGTAAAAGATGAAGAATGATTGTGGTTTCCACGGGCTGTTGATTTACATATATGCATGACTAGATAAAACATGTTCATGCATGTCTATTCGCCCCCATGTCCACACCTGCCCCAGAATCTATTATTAGGCCTTGTTTATAGTTCAGGAGAAGATGATTGCAGGATAATACTACATGGAACCATCACAGTCTGAGCGGAACCCTGAAGCTTCTCTTCTGATTTGAATCATCTTTATCATACTGTAGTCTGGATCTCTGGAGGATCGGATAGGAATCCTACTCTTTTGGAAGGTATTGTGTGTGGAGATATAGCCTGCAGGTTTAGGAAAGTGTGGTTATCCAACTGGGTCAAAATATAAGGTGTCTGTCCTCTTTGAAGGGAGCACATTATATCTGCAAAAACTGTGTTTTACATGCGAGCAAGCTGAGCTTGAAAATAGCTAAGCGGAATTCGATTAGGCTGTGCTCCTCCAACCCCGGGGTCTGAGAGAAATACTGGGTGTGATTGTGCATTTGAATCCTTCCCTTCAACTTGTCAGTACTTTGATTCCTGGACAGATTCCCTTGCTGCATTTCTGCTTCAGTGCTCATCACACTCTGTTGTCTCTCACTTCTAGTATCTGTCTCCTATCTTAAAGAACAGGAGGTGCCAGGCAACATACACCTCCTATCTTATATAACAGGAGCTGCCAGGCAACACACAGCTCCTATCTTATTTAACAGGAGATGCCAGGCAACATACACCTCCTATCTTATATAACAGGAGATGCCAGGCAACACACAGCTCCTATCTTATATAACAGGAGCTGCCAGGCCACACACAGCTCATCGCCTGTTTTCCATATATAAACATACTATCCTATAGAGCTGCTGCTTAAATGCCCTCATTGAGATACAGATCAAATTGTATGGATTAATGTGCATGAAATATATGGATCAACGTGGGTACAAAGTACTATAGGACAAAAACAAAATTTTGCATAATATCACACATTCCGCCAACTAGGAAAATACATATTATTACCATAGCAGCGGCCTAGTATATTCTGCGATGTTAATGATTGTTACAATTGGTCTTCCTTTTTTAAGCACATCACACTGACTGGCAAAAGAGAGAGACAGCGCTATCCAGCAAAATGTCAAAACTCAATCTTACTGTCTCAAGTTCCTTATTGTGAAGTTTTTCATGTCTTAGAGTTTCCCTGTCTCTTTAGGATCTTTCTCATTGGAGCACATCACCCGGTTTTGCAAAAGAGAAGCATATTACCCAGCGCTGCAAACGAGACAGAACAATCTTCAGAAGCTTCAGCGCGGCCGTGAATAGCTGCAGAATGAGTGAAGGGTCAGCACAGCAACAGTTAGGGGGGCCTCATGGACCTGTATGAAATTGGATCTGCCATTTCTGAAAAATGTGCTTTTGAGTTGATACTCTTCAGTCTGGCTTTTGTAGGGAGGGATGTCCGGACAATTGATGAAGATAAATGCCAGGTGTTTCCTATAGAGGAAGAGAAACATGCAGATCACGAAGGGACTGTCTTCTGACAACTGAGCAGACTTCTTACTTTTCCTGTTTCAGACCCTCAATACTACAATCTGTCAATTATAATGTTAATAGCACTTTCATAGCACAGGAGTATATTTACAGAACTTTGTGTATAGCTGTGAACTTAATGTGTGGATTATGTGCCATATAGCAGGTGTTCTATATCATTGAAAAACAGTAGCACCCGGTGTTCTCAATAGTTCTTGACATACCCCCTAACAAACAACAACAGAATTATTTAGAAACTAAAAGGACACCATTATTTGGATTTATTTGTTTTCATTTAACCTTTATTTAACTAGGCAAACAACATCCATCCAAATTCAAATTACAAAAATAGTAATATTAATATTAAACATTCATGAAAATACAAGTGTTGTACACCATTCAAAAGCTTAGAATCTTGGGAATCGAACCGCGTTGTCGGATTTACAATAGGCTTCACGGTGAAAGCAGAACACTCGATTGTCTGAGGACAGCGCCCCACTTCCAACATATTATTCAAACCAGCACAGGCGTTACAAAATCAGAAATAGCGATAAAATAAATCACTTACCTTTGAAGATGCTCCTCTGTTTGCAATCCCACGGGTCCCAGGAACACAAAGAATGGTCGTATCCCAAAAAGTCTGTTTAGTTGTCACCATGGAGTTCTGTAATCCAGTTGTTCAACATGCAGACAAAGAAATCCCAAAAGTACCGGTAAAGTTGGTCCAAACAAGTCAAACGATGTTTCTAATTAATCCGCAGGTTGTCAAATATCTAAATAAATAATAATATTACAGATGGAGAATAGTATGTTCAATAGGGAAAAAAAATGACGAAGAGATCGCGCACAGTCACGCGTGCAATACAGTAGTGTCCGTTTCAACAGCCACTTGTAAGAACTTCTATTTATTGGTAGTTTTTCAAAAAAACATCCTGAAACCATGTTTAAAGACTGTTGACATCTAGTGGAAGCTATAGGAACTGCAATCTGGGAGCCAATTCCCTCTATAGACAATAGCAAGTCAATGGAAAAACTGTGACATCAAAAAAACACATGGATTTTCCTCTGGTTTTCACCTGCCATATCAGTTCTGTTATACTCACAGACATTATTTTAAGAGTTTTAGAAACTTCAGAGTGGTCTCTATCCAATACTACCAATTATATGCATATCCGGCCAAACCCAGATGACGCTGGGCCAATTGTGCGCTGCCCTATGGGACTCACAATCACGTCCGGATGTGATGCAGCCTGGCATTATGATATCCTACTTGTGACCAGCAGAAACTCTTCTTAGGGCTAGGCGTCCCGCTAGCGGGACAACTTACTGTGAAACTGGAGGGCGCGCAAATCAAATAAATAGTCATACAAATTATAGACATTAAACATTTCAGTAAATATAGTGTCTTATATCGTTTCAAAGCTTAAATTCTTGTTAATCTAACTGCACTGTCTGACTTAAGGTAGGTAGGTATTACAGCGAAAGCATGCCATGTGATTGTTTGAGGACGGCGCCCCACATCAAAATATTTTTTATACATCCAAAAAGTCCCAGCTATAACATTTAGTGTCGTTTTGTGAGATAAAATCCTTCTTTAAAACCCAAAAAGTCAGTTTAGTTGGCGCCATCGATTTGAGTAATTCACTCGTTCAACATGCAGAGAAAGGAATCCGAAAATCTACCCTTAAACTTTGTTTCATCAAGTCAAAATACGTTTCTATTTACTTCTCAGATACCCTAAAATGTAATCAAACTATAATATTTCTTACGGAAAGAAGTAAGTTCAATAGGAAACCGATTTTAGCAGGTGTGTCCTTTCTTCATGGCGCACGCATGAAGAAAGATTTTACAAGACTGTGTCTCTGTACTAAAACTGATATTTCTTATTCGTTTTGGAAGAAACAAGCCTGAAACCTTGAACATAGACTGCTGACACCCTGTGGAAGCCATGGGAATTGCATCCTGGAAGCTAATTTTCAGAATGCCCATATAATTCCCATTGTAAGAGGATGGTCTCTCAACACAAAAACAAATCTGGTTGGTTTTTCTTTGGATTTTCTCCTACCACATCTATTGTGTTATATTATCCTACATTATTTTAACATTTCTACAAACTACTAAGTGTTTTCTTTCCAATGGTACCAATTATATGCATTTCCTGGCTTCAGGGCCTGACCAACAGGCAGTTTACTTTGGGCACGTCATTCAGGCGGAAATTGAGATTAAAAGGGGCCTAGCTGAAACTAAAAGGACACCATTATGATATGCTACTTGTTACCAGCAGAAACTTAAGAAACTAAAAGGACACCATTATGATATGCTACTTGTTACCAGCAGAAACTTAAGAAACTAAAAGGACACCATTATGATATTCTACTTGTTACCAGCAGAAACTGAAGAAACTTAAAGGACACCATTATGATATTCTACTTGTTACCAGCAGAAACTTAAGGAACTAAAAGGACACCATTATGATATTCTACTTGTTACCAGCAGAAACTTAAGAAACTTAAAGGACATCGTTATGATAATCTACTTGTGGCCAGCAGAAACTTTAGAAACTAAAATACACCATTATGGTATCCTACTTGTGACCAGCAGAAACTTAACAAACTAAAAGAACACCAGTATGATAGCCTACTTGTGACCAGCAGAAGCACCAGTGATAAATGACTTGTGGCCATCAGCAGCAGTGATAGCCTACTTGTGACCACCAGAAACTTCAGAAACTAAAATGAAACCATTATGATAGGCTACTTGTGGCCAGCAGCAGCAGCAGTGATAAGCCTACTTGTGGCCGAAGCAGCACCAGTGGTAGCTTACGTGTGGCCAACATCAGCAGCAGCAGTGATAGCCTACTTGTGGCCAGAAGCAGCACCAGTGATAGCCTACTTTTGGCCAGGAGTAGCACCAGTGATAGCTTACGTGTGGCCAACATCAGCAGCAGCAGTGATAGCCTACTTGTGGCCAGAAGCAGCACCAGTGATAGCCTACTTGTGGCCAGCAGCAGCAGCACAAGGATGTTGCATTATAATATAGAATGTCACTGTGAGTGTTCCACAGGCTCTGCTCCAGTCCAGCCAACTGAAGTGTGTTTTCGGGTGTTTTTGGTGGCATGCAGCCTTATTGGCATTTTCTATGCAGATTTCAATGAGCTTAAACTATTAGAATCACCGAGGGCTCCATCTAGTCCCCGGCAGCCTGCATGCTAACCAGTCATGCGTCCCAAATGGCACCCTATTCCATATATAGCGCTGTACTTTTGACCAGGGGATATGGGACTCTGGTCAAAAGTACTGTTCTATATAGGAAATAGGCTATCATTTGGAACGCAGCTGGAGAGTACTCCCTGGAGCCTCTGTTTACCAAACCAAGTCGGATTTGCTGCTCTCGTACACACACAGACCGACAGACAGACAGACCGGCTAAGGCTCACCTCCCCCCAGAGGATTGCATTTTGTCTCACATCCTAAGTCTACTTCAGCCAGAATCTATTCAAAAGTTACCAGACTAAGAGTTTTTTATGTAAATCTCTTTAGAAGGAAAAACAGCGACCATGGTTACAAGCCCAATCCTCCATTCTGAAAAACACACTTCAAACAGAAAGCATTTCAATCTCAAACAACAAAATAGGGGAGCAGTTCATTTTTTTTACTTCATTATTGCCTTTACAACTAGAGGGTGTTATTTAAGAAAGTTGTTAATAAACAGAAGAAAGAATAAAGCTTTTTTGTTTGTTTATTTTCTTTCTAACCAAGTTTCTTCAGCCTGTGAGAAAGTGGAGCGAATGCGTGTTTAAAGTTTTTTTCATTTTTTTTTTTTCAATCGAATGTTTGAAGAGTTAGACAATCAGACACAGTGTCTCTTGTATCATTATACTATTTTTAATCATAGATTTTGTTTTGAATATCAAAGTGCCAAAAAAATAAAACTATCTCAGCGGGTGGCTGTGAAATAAATCGCTATCTTTCTAAGAACTGGGCATCTTGATGATCAAGAGGACCAACTGTTTAAGGCAACGCAAGCAGGGAATGTGGCTTGTTCGTCCAATGCTGTGGGCGAGAAGCCTTCCAATAATGACTATGTTTTTAACAATAAACCACATCAGATGAAGCTGTGTAATGCTCCATCATTTAAAAATAATGTGTCTTCCAAGTATGTATGTAGATGGACAGTTATTTTATAAGATTTTGAGACAACACCCTAAGAAATTTAATTTTATATAACTTTTTAAGCTATATCAGGCTATATTACCCTCTCTAAAGGTAAAATCTTAACTTGAAGTAGTCTGTTTTAAATGGAAATACCACACAACAGCAATTTGTGATTATGCATTCAGTTACACACACGTATCTCAAGTTAGGGTTCTCCCCCTAAAACACATAACCCATCAGTGAGTGGAATAGTCAATAAACAGCTCTTAAATGAGTATCTTATTATACTGTTTGAGAAACTTGAAAATCAGGGTAAACTGAATAACAAAAGAAAAGATTGTGGTGTCACCTATACTACGCACAGCAAACTTTTGATGGAATATTGTTCAAATTGAAATTATCAAGATTGCCAGACTGCATTTGTTGGTTCTCCTGCTTTTTTTTAACCCAAAGTACAGGCACCCTTATATAACATGGTTATGCTTATAACTGTGTGGAATATTATGGTAATTCGTGTTGCGCATTCTACATGTACTGTGGGTACTTCCTGTCTGTAGGCACAACATGGTTACTTTAGCTACGTCCTGTTTTTCTTTGGCACAACATGGTTACAGTAGGTACTTCCTGTCTGTAGGCACAACATGGTTACGGTAGGTACTTCCTGTCTGTAGACACAACATGGTTACTGTAGGTACTTCCTGTTTGTAAGCATAATATGGTTACTGTAGGTACTTCCTGTTTGTAAGCACAACACGGTTACTATGTGCATTCGTCTTTGTGGTATGTCTTGCTGGGGAACTTCCTGTCTGAATTAATTTAAAAACTGCTACTTTGTGCCAAACTGCAAACCATCCCTTTGTATTTGCAGCTTATGTTATGAGTTCTGGTGCTTTGTGCAGTTTGAAAGGCCAACCATGTAAAAAGAAACTTGTAAAAAAACTGTTTCTTCTTCTTGTCTGTGTACCAAATGACCCCCCTATTTCAAATAAAGTATACTCATTTTGACCAGGGCCCATTGGGATCTGGTAAAACGTGTGTACCATGTAGAGAATAGGGTGCCATTTGGGTCGCTGTCCTTCTGTACCTTAGGTTGAGTCTGTCACAGACAGGGAGGTGAATCACAGCCCACCACTCTCAGCTGTAGAATTCAGGGCATTTAGACAAGAAATCAATACAAATCATTTTGCCACTGATGGACGGATACTGGGAAAGGCAAATTCCCTCACCAAAGACTGCACTTGATTGAACCCCACTTAGATGGTTAATGTGACTGCCAGACAGATCTGGAGTACTGTGAGTTACTATCTTCTACTGTATGTGAGATGGGCTGTTATTGATGAGTACAGTGAGTTACTATCTCCCACTGTATTGAGATTAGCTGTAATTGATGAGTACAGTATGTTACTATCTCCTACCGTATTGAGATTAGCTGTTATTGATGAGTACAGTGAGTAAATATCTCCCACTGTATTGAGATGAGCTGTTATTGATGAGTACAGTAAGTTACTATCTCCTACTGTATTGAGATGAGCTGTTATTGATGAGTACAGTGAGTTTCTATCTTCTACTGTATTGAGATGAGCTGTTATTGATGAGTACAGTGAGTTACTATCTCCTACCGTATTGAGATTAGCTGTTATTGATAAGTACAGTGAGTAAATATCTCCCACTGTATTAAGGTGAGCTGTTATTGATGAGTACAGTGAGTTACTATCTCCTACTGTAGTGAGATTAGCTGTAATTGATGAGTACAGTGAGTTACTATCTCCTACTGTATTGAGATGAGCTGTTATTGATGAGTACAGTGAGTTACTATCTCCCACTGTAGTGAGATGAGCTGTTATTGATGAGTACAGTGAGTTTCTATCTCCTACTGTATTGAGATGAGCTGTTATTGATGAGTACAGTGAGTTACTATCTCCTACTGTATTGAGATGAGCTGTTATTGATGAGTACAGTGAGTTACTATCTCCTACTGTATTGAGATGAGCTGTTATTGATGAGTACAGTGAGTTACTATCTCCTACTGTATTGAGATGAGCTGTTATTGATGAGTACAGTGAGTTACTATCTCCNAACAAATCTATATACAATGTGTGCAAATGAAGTAGGATAAGGAACATAAGGCAATAAATAGGCCATGGTGGCAAAGTAACTACAGTATAGCAATTTAACACTGGAATGGTAAATGTGCAGTAGATGAATGTGCAAAGTAAAAATACTGGGGTGCAAAGGAGCAAGATAAATAAATGACTACGGTAGGGGATGAGGTAGTTGGTTGGGCTATGTACAGGTGCAGTGATCTGTGAGCTTCTCTGACAGCTGGTGCTTAAAACTAGTGAGGGAGATAAGTGTCTCCAGTTTCAACGATTTTTGTAGTTCGTTCCAGTCATTGGCAGCAGAGAACTGTAAGGAAAGGCGGCCAAAAGAGGAATTGGCTTTGGGGGTGACCAGTGAGATATACCTGCTGGAGCGAGTGCTACGGGTGGGTGCTGCTATGGTTACCAGCGAGCTGAGATAAGGCGGGACTTTACCTAGCAGGGACTTGTAGATGACCTGGAGCCAGTGGGTCTGGCGACGAGTATGTAGCGAGGGCCAGCCGACTAGAGCATACAGGTCGCAGTGGTGGGTGGTATAAGGGGCTTTGGTGACAAAGTGGATGGCACTGTGATAGACTGCATCCAGTTTGCTGAGTAGAGTATTGGAACCTGTTTTGTAGATGACATCACCGAAGTCGAGGATCAGTAGGATAGTCAGTTTTACTAGAGCAAGTTTGGCAGCATGAGTGAAGGTGGCTTTGTAGCGAAATAGGAAGCCGATTCTAGATTTAATTTTGGATTGGAGATGTTTAATGTGAGTCTGGAAGGAAAGTTTACAGTCTAGCCAGACACCTAGGTATTTGTAGTTGTCCACGTAATCTAGGTCAGAGCTGTCCAGGGTAGTGATGCTAGTCGGGCGGGCAGGTGCAGGCAGCAAATGGTTGAAAAGCATGCATTTGGTTTTACTAGCGTTTAAGAGCAGTTGGAGGCTATGGAAGGAGTGTTGTATGGCATTGAAGCTCGTTTGGAGGTTAGTTAACACAGTGTCCAAAGAAGGGCCAGAAGTATACAGAATGGTGTCGTCTGCATAGAGGTGGATCAGAGAATCACCAGCAGCAAGAGCGACATCATTGATGTATACAGAGAAGAGAGTCGGCCTAAGAATTGAACCCTGTGGCACCCCCATAGAAACTGCCAGAGGCCCGGACAACAGGCCCTCCGATTTAACACACTGAACTCTGTCAGCAAAGTAGTTGGTGAACCAGGCGAGGCAATCATTAGAGAAACCAAGGCTGTTGAGTCTGCCGATAAGGATGTGGTGATTGACAGAGTCAAAAGCTTTGGCCAGGTCAATGAATACGGCTGCACAGTAATGTCTCTTATCGATGGCAGTTATGATATCGTTTAGTACCTTGAGCGTGGCTGAGGTGCACCCGTGACCAGCTCGGAACCGGATTACACAGCGGAGAAGGTACGGTGGGATTCGAAGTGGTCAATGATCTGTTTATTAACTAGGCTTTCAAACACTTTAGAGAGGCAGGGCAGGATTGATATAGGTCTATAGCAATTTGGGTCTAGGGTGTCACCCCCTTTGAAGAGAGGGATGACCGCGGCAGCTTTCCAATCTTTTGGGATCTCGGACGACACCAAAGAGAGGTTGAGCAGACTGGTAATAGGAGTTGCAACAATGGCAGCAGATAGTTTTAAAAAGAGAGGGTCCAGATTAGCTAGTCCAGCTGATTTGTACGGGTCCAGATTTTGCAGCTCTTTCAGAACATCTGCTATCTGGATTTTGGTGAAGGAGAAGCTGGGAAGGCTTGGACAAGTAGCTGCGGGGGGGGTGGAGCTGTTGNTTTTGAAAGGGGCATGCTTATTTAAGATGGTGAGGAAGTTGCTTTTAAAGAACGACCAGGCATCCTCGACTGACGGAATGAGGTCAATATCCTGCCAGGATACCCGGGCCAGGTCGATTAGAAAGGCCTGCTCGCAGAAGTGTTTTAGGGAGCGTTTGACAGTGATAAGGGGTGGTCGTTTGACCGCGGGCCCATAGCGGATGCAGGCAATGAGGCAGTGGTCGCTGAGATCCTGATTGAAAACAGCAGAGGTGTATTTGGAAGGCAAGTTGGTCAGGATAATATCTATGAGGGTGCCCATGTTTACAGATTTAGGATTGTACCTGGTGGGTTCCTTGATGATTTGTGTGAGATTGAGGGCATCTAGCTTAGATTGTAGGACTGCCGGGGTGTTAGGCATATCCCAGTTTAGGTCACCTAACAGAACGAACTCTGAAGATAGATGGGGGGCAATCAATTCACATATGGTGTCCAGGGCACAGCTGGGAGCTGAGGGGGATCTATAGCAGGTGGCAACAGTGAGAGACTTTTCTGGAGAGATTAATATTTAGAATTAGAAGTTCGAACTGTTTGGGCATAGATCTGGAAAGTATGACAGAACTTTGCAGGCTATCTCTGCAATAGATTGTAACTTCTCCCCCTTTGGCAGTTATATCTTAGCGGGAAATGTTGTAGTTGGGTATGGAAAGATGAGCTGTTATTGATGAGTACAGTGAGTTACTATCTCCTACTGTATTGAGATGAGCTGTTATTGATGAGTACAGTGAGTTACTATCAGTGATTACACTGAAAGTTTTCTTATTACATTTTACCTTTATTTTAATAGGCAAGTCAGTTAAGAACAGATTACTATTAACAATGACGGGCTCTAACTAGCATTTCTAATCACAGTACAGTCTATCTAACTAGCATGTCTAATCATATTACATTATATCGAATTAGTTTAACTAATCAACTTACAGTCTAACTAGTATATCTAGTCACATTACAGTATATCTAACTAGTATATCTAATCACATTACAGTCTAACTAGTATGTCTAAGTACCTTACAGTCTAACTAGTATGTCTAATCACATTACAGTCTAACTAGTAGGTCTAATCACATTACAGTCTATCTACCTAGCATGTCTAATCACATTACAGTCTAACTAGCATGTCTAGTCACATTACAGTACATCTAACTAGTATATCTGATCACATTACAGTCTAACTAGTATATCTAATCACCTTACAGTCTAACTAGTATGTCTAATTACATTACAGTATAATTAGTATGTCTAATGACATTACAGTCTAAATAGTATATCTAATCAGATTACAGTCTAACTAGTATGTCTAATCACATTACAGTCTAACTAGTGTATCTAATCAATTTACAGTCAATCTAACTAGCATGTCTAATCATATTACATTATATCGAACTAGTTTAACTAATCACATTACAGTCTAACTAGTACTTCTAATCAAGTAAAAGTCTAATTAGTATATCTAGTCACATTACAGTCTAACTAGCATGTCTAATCCATTACAGTCTAACTAGCATTTCTAATCACATTACAGTCTAACTAGTATTTCTAATGACATTACAGTCTAACTAGTATTTCTAATGACATTACAGTCTAACTAGTATATCTAATCAACTTACAGTCTAACTAGCATGTCTAATCCATTACAGTCTAACTAGTATGTCTAATCACATGACAGTCTAACTAGTATGTCTAATCACATTACAGTCTAACTAGTATATCTAATCACATGACAGTCTAACTGGTATGTCTAATCACATTACAGTCTAACTAGTATGTCTAATCACATTACAGTCTAACTAGTATGTCTAATCACATTACAGTCTAACTAGTATGTCTAATCACATTACAGTCTAACTAGTATGTCTAATCACATTACAGTCTAACTAGTATATCTAATCACATGACAGTCTAACTAGCATATCTAATCACATTACAGTCTATGTAACTAGTATGTCTAATCACATTACAGTCTAACTAGCATATCTAATCACATTACAGTCTAACTAGAATATCTAATCACATTACAGTCTAACTAGTATATCTAATCACATTACAGTCTAACTAGTATATCTAATCACATTACTGTCTTTGTAACTAGTATGTCTAATCACATTACAGTCTAACTAGCATTTCTAATCACATTACAGTCTAACTAGTTTATCTAATGACATTACAGTCAATCTAACTAGTATGTCTAACCACATTACAGTCTTTGTAACTAGTATGTCTAATCACATTACAGTCTAACTGGTATTTCTAATGACATTACATTCTAACTAGTATATCTAATGACATTACAATCTAACTAGTATATCTAATCCCATTACAGTCTAACTAGCATGTCTAATCAAATTACAGTATATCTAACTAGTATATCTACTCACATTACAGTCTAACTAGTATGTCTAATCACATTACAGTCTAACTAGTATGTCTAATCACATTACAGTCTAAGTAGTATGTCTAATCACATTACAGTCTAAGTAATATATCTAATCACATTACAGTCTAACTAGTATGTCTAATCACAATACAGTCTATCTAGTATGTCTAATCACATTACAGTCTAACTAGTATATCTAATCACATTACAGTCTAACTAGTATGTCTAATCACATTACAGTCTAACTAGTATGTCTAATCACATTACAGTCTAACTAGTATGTCTAATCACATTACAGTCTAACTAGTATGTCTAATCACATTACAGTCTAAGTAGTATATCTAATCACATTACAGTCTAACTAGTATATCTAATCACATTACAGTCTAAGTAGTATATCTAATCACTTTACAGTCTATCTAGAATGTCTAATCACATTGCAGTCTACAGTGAGGGAAAAAAGTATTTGATCCCCTGCAGATTTTGTATATTTCCCCTCTGACAAAGAAATGATCAGTCTATAATTTTAATGGTAGGTTTATTTGAACTGTGAGAGACAGAATAAAAACAAAAAAATCCAGAAAAACGCACGTGAAAAATGTTATGAATTGATTTGCATTTTAATGAGGGAAATAAGTATTTGACCCCTCTGCAAAACATGACTTAGTACTTGGTGGCAAAACCCTTGTTGGCAATCACAGAGGTCAGACAATCACAGAGCCTGACGTTTGGCAACTCGAACCTTCAGCTCCCTCCACAAATTTTCTATGGGATTAAGGTCTGGAGACTGGCTAGGCCACTCCAGGACCTTAATGTGCTTCTTCTTGAGGCACTCCTTTGTTGCCTTGACCGTGTGTTTTGGGTCATTGTCATGCTGGAATACCCATCCACGACCCATTTTCAATGCCCTGGCTGAGGGAAGGAGGTTCTCACCCAAGATTTGACGATACATGGCCCCGTCCATCGTGCCTTTGATGCTGTGAAATTGTCCTGTCCCCTTAGCAGAAAAACACCCCCAAAGCATAATGTTTCCACCTCCATGTTTGACAGTGGGGATGGTGTTCTTGGGGTCATAGGCAGCATTCCTCCTCCTCCAAACACGGCGAGTTGAGTTGATGCCAAAGAACTCCATTTTGGTCTCATCTGACCACAACACTTTCACCCAGATGTCCTCTGAATCATTCAGATGTTCAATGGCAAACTTCACACGGGCATGTAAATGTGCTTTCTTGAGCAGGGGGATCTTGCGGGCGCTGCAGGATTTCAGTCCTTCACGGCGTAGTGTGTTACCTTTTGTTTTCTTGGTGACTATGGTCCCAGCTGCCTTGAGATCATTGACAAGATCCTCCCGTGTAGTTCTGGGCTGATTCCTCTTTCTGATTGAGAGGGGGTCAAATACTTATTTCCCTCATTAAAATGCAATTCCATTTATAACATTTTTCACATGCGTTTTTCTGGATTTTTTTGTTGTTATTCTGTCTCTCACTGTTCAAATAAACCTACCATTAAAATTATAGACAAATCATTTCTTTGTCAGTGGGCAAACGTACAAAATCAGCACGGGATCAAATACTTTTTTCCCTCACTGTACCTGATCAATTGTATTTGTGGTCTACAAGGAAAAACAAAACAAGCTCTGAAAACACAGGAGTAATATCAGGACCATTGACCAGAGATAGCTGTGGCTGCGCATTTCATGGAGGCTCTTCACAGTATTAGCTCTTTGAGATACAGTTGCTTGCGACAGTATTCATCCCCCTTGGCATTTTTTCTATTTTGTTGCCTTACAACCTGGTATTAAAATAGATTTTTGGGGGGTTTGTATCATTTGATTTACACAACATGCCTACCACTTTGAAGATGCAAAATGTTTAATTTTGTGAAACAATCAAGAAATAAGACAAAAAAATTTAACTTGAGCGTGAAAACTATTCACCCCCTCAAAGTCAATACTTTGTAGAGCCACCTGTTTCAGAAATTAAAAGCTGCAAGTCTCTTGGGGTATGTCTCTATACGCTTGGCACATCTAGCCACTGGGATTTCTGCCCATTCTTCGAGGCAAAACTGCTCCAGCTCCTTCAAGTTCGATGGGTTCCACTGATGTACAGCAATCTTTAAGTCATACCACAGATTCTCAAATGGATTGAGGTCTGGGCTTTGACTAGGCCATTCCAAGACATTTAAATGTTTCCCCATAAACATCTTGAGTGTTGCTTTAGCAGTTTGCTTAGGATCATTGTCCTGCTGGAATGTGAACCTCCGTCCCGGTATCAAATCTCTGGAAGACTGAAACAGGTTTCCCTCAGGAAGTTCCCTGTATTTAGCACCATCCATCATTCCTTCAATTAGAATTGTTTGAAATAAGTAATTTTATTCATTTCACTTCACCAATTTAGACAGTTGAAGTTTATGTACAGTTGAAGTCGTAAGTTTACATACACCTTAGCCAAATACATTTAAACTCAGTTTTTCAAAATTCCTGACATTTAATCATAGTAAAAATTCTCTGTATTAGGTCAGTTAGGATCACCACTTCATTTTAAGAATGTGAAATGTCAGAATAATAAAAGAGATAATTATTTATTTCAGCTTTTATTTCTTTCATCACATTCCCAGTGGGTCAGAAGTTTACATACACTCAATTCATATTTGGTAGCATTGCCTTTAAATTGTTTAACTTGCGTCAAACATTTTGGGTAGCCTTCCACAAGCTTCCCACAATAAGTTTTGTGAATGTTGGCCCATTCCTCATGACAGAGCTGGTGTAACTGAATCAGGTTTGTAGGCATCCTTGCTCGCACACGCTTTTTCAGTTCTGCCCACAAATGTTCTATGGGATTGTGGTCAGGGCGTTGTGATGGCCACTAAAATACCTTGACTTTGTTGTCCTTAAGCCATTTTGCCACAACTTTGTAAGTATGCTTGGGGTCATTGTCCATTTGGAAGACCCATTTGCGACCAAGCTTTAACTTCCTGACTGATGTCTTGAGTTGCTTCAATATATCCACATCATTTTCCTTCCTCATGATGCCATCTATTTTGTGAAGTGCACCTGTTCCTCATGCAGCAAAGCACCCCCACAACATGATGCTGCCTCCCACTTTTTCCTCCAAACAAAACAATGGTCATCATGGCCAAACTGTTCTATTTTTGTTTCATCAAACCAGAGGACATTTCTCCAAAATGATCTTTGTCCCCATGTGCAGTTGAAAACCGCAGTCTGCGTTTTTTATGGCGGTTTTGGAGCAGTGGCTTCTTCCTTGCTGAGCGGCCTTTCAGGTTATGTCGATATAGGTCTCGTTTTACTGTGGATATAAATACTTTTGTGCCTGTTTCCTCCATCATCTTCACAAGGTCCTTTGCTGTTGTTCTGGGATTGATTTGCACTTTTTGCACCAAAGCACATTCATCTCTAGGAGACAGAACGCGTTTCCTTCCTGAGCGGAAGTGTTTATACTGTATGGTGTTTATACTTGCGTACTATTGTTTGTAGAGATGAACGTGGTAGCTTCAGGCATTTGGAAATTGCTCCCAAGGATGAACCAGACTTGTGGAGGTCTGCAATTTTTCTTCTGAGGTCTTGGCTGATTTCTTTTGATTTTCCCATGATGTCAAGAAAAGAGGCACTGGGTTTGAAGGTAGGCCTTGAAATACATCCACAGGTACACCTCCAATTGACTCACATTATGTCAATTAGCCTATCTGAAGCTTCTAAAGCCATGACATCATTTCCTGGAATTTTCTAAGCTGTTTAAAGGCAGAGTCAACTTAGTGTATGTAAACTTCTGACCCACTGGAATTGTGATACAGTGAATTATAAGTGAAATAATCTATCTGTAAACAATTGTTGGAAAAATGACTTAGTAGATGTACCAACCGACTTGCCAAAACTATAGTTTGTTAACAAGAAATTTGGGGAGTTGTTGAAAAACGAGTTTTAATGACTCCAACCTAAGTGTATGTAAACTTCTGACTTCAACTGTATGTCCATTACATGAAATCCAAATAAAAATCTATTTAAATTACAGGTTGTAATGCAACAAAGTAGGAAAAACGGCAAGGGGGATAAATACTTTTGCAAGGAACTGTATGTTGGCATTGAATATGTTAAGACTCCTAGGAGGGGTGGATATACTGATAATCTATTATTGAGAAGAGAATTGTATTGGATTTACTGTTTTGTGTACCATGTCTTCTAGAGGTCTGAACAATTTCTTACATGATTATCTTATTTGATTTGTGTTGCCTTCCAGGTCTCCTTCTTGGTCAGTTTGTAAATGTATATACATTTTTGGAACTACTACAGTACATATCTTATTGATATTACATTTTTAGAGGTACACAAATTGTTTTTGCAACCACCATTGCGTCATGTCCGCAATAGTCATGTGAGGTGAAATGTGAATATTTTGTGATTATAGCGGTGAATTGGGAGCTTTAATGATGTTGCGACCCTTCTCGTTCTTTTACTAGTCTTCAACAGAAAGACCATACGCTAGACTTGTAGTCTTGTCGGCGATCAACAGCCTGTTCGACCCGATTGGATTTTTAATGGAAGCTCGATTCCATTCCTTGATTTCTGGGAGAAGGGACTCAATGGAGAGCTCTCTGAGTACATACCTTCCTCGAATGCTTACTGGGGGGCGGCGGAAATCCAAATGGGTCGAACAGGTTTGTATGGTTTCTCTGTTGAAGACAAGTAAAGAACAAAAAGTGCCGCACACTGTTAAAACATGACAATTGCGGACATGGTGCATGGTTGGTGCAAAAACAATTTGTGTATCTCTAATAAGACTCACTGAAGGAGCTTGAGCAGGTCAAGATGTCTCACACATACACCTCCACATCTCTCAGCCAAGCACACCAGAAAGAGATGTGCGTCTTCTGTGATGCATCCACAAATGCCATCACTGCAGTAGCCTAGCTGAAGACAACTGATGCCAGTGAGAACATAGATGTTGGCTTCATCTTCAGTAAAGCTAAGCTCTTGTCCACGTCCTGAGATCACCGTTTCCAAGACTCGAGCTGTGCTTCTGCTGTTCTAGCTGCGGAAATAGCAGAAGCAATCGTAGATGAGATTGAACTCAAAGTTGTCACAATCTACTCTGAGAGTAAAGTGGTCCTGGGTTACATCCACAACATCTCAAGATTATTCTATGTGTATGTGAATAACAGGAAGCAACATATCAGGAGATCTACCTTCCCGACCAGTGTAAACACATAGCTACTGACAAGAATCCTGTTGATCGTGCCTTGGGATCAGTCCCAGCAGGCAGCCTGACTCATAGCACATGGTTAACAGAACCAGCGTTCTTGTTCAGGTCAACAGAGCCAGAAACCCTTCACACACCTTTTGACATGTTTGACCCCGGATCTGACTGCGAGATCTGCCCTCAAGTTGCTTGTCAAGCCACCAATGTCTCCAGCAACAAATTAGACTCCAAGTGCTTTGAGAGGTTCTCAAGCTGGCAGGAACTGAAACACGCATCAGCAAGGCTTGTACATGTTACTCACTCCTTCAAGGAAGGCAGCAGCTGCTAAGGATGCCCATCTGTGACAAACCCTGCTCCATTGAGAACCTGGATCAAGCCAAGACCATCATAATCCACAGTCTGCAAGACAGCACCTTTCAAGAGGAAATGGAATGCTTCAGAGAAGGGAAAGCCATTCCCAAGCAGAGCCCACTCGTCAGTCTGTGCCCCTACATCAATGATTCAGGCCTACTGAGGATTGGAGGACGCCTGTCCCATGCAAGCCTAGGTAAAGATGAAATCAACCCTTTTATCCTCCATGGACGGAGCCACACCGTGACTCTACTCATCCAACACCAGCAAGAGCAGGCCCATAACCAAGGGTGCCACTTCACTGAGTGTGCCTTGAGAGCAGCTGGTCTGTGGCTCATCGGTGGAAAATGGTGCTTCAGCAGCATACTCCATCAATGTGTCATCTGCAGAAGACTACGTGGGAGGATAGATACTCAGAAGATGTCTGACTTACATATGGATCGCCTCAGCACTGACCCTTCCTTCTCTTTCATCGGGTTAGATGTTTTTGGGCCATGGATGATTACAGTACGTAGCACCAAGTGTGGACTAGCAAGCAGTAACCATTGGGCTGAGCACCAGTCATTGAGTCAATGCTTCATAAATTCCTCACAAATGCTCTACGGCAGTTCTTTTCTATCATAGGACCAGCCAAACAAATCAAGTCTGACTGTGGCACAAACTTAAACAGGGCTTGCAAAGAGTTGAAGACGGAGGCTGTTCAGAGAGAGCAGAAGTTCCAAGAGTACCTGAGTGACAAAGGGTGTGCTTGGGTCTTCAACCCACCGCACTGGTCCAATATGGGAGGCAGCTGCAACAGAATTATCGGCATCATGAGGCACATCATGGATTCCATGCTGCTGAAGGTGAGTCCATCCAAGCTTACGAAGTCATTAATGGCAGACGTCACAGCCATTGTTAATGCTCATCCAGTGGTTCCTGTGTCCACAGATCCACAGACTTCCCCCTCATCTTGACACCAGCAACACTCCTCTCCCAAGTGGTTGCTGCAGGTGAATTCAATGAGAAAGATCTCTTCAGCCAGCAGTGGAAGTAAGTTCAAAGCCTTGCCAACAACTTCTGGCACCGCTGGAAGAAAGAGTATCTTCCTACCCTGCAGAGCCATAGGAAGTAACAGAAAGAGTAGCCCGAGCTTCAGGAGGGAGACATTGTGACGCTGAGAGACAATCAAGTGAAAAGAAAGGACCGGCCCATGGGCATCGTTGTGAAGACCTTTCCTGGCAGAGATGGGAAATTAAGAAAGGTTGAAGTCAAGAAAGCAAGAGAGGGGTCATGCAAGACCTTTCTGCACCCAGTTTCAGAGATTGTACTACTCCTCTCTCCAAAGACTGGTAAGTAACTTTAAGTTCTAGTGTTAATGTTGGCATCCTTACAGATACCAGGCAGGGAGTGTTCTGGCCCCTGTAGTTGGTTAATTTTAAGGTCAATTCCATGTTTGGTCACTAGATTCACTGATAATGTCTGTTTGCTTAACTTTCTATATCCTGTAAAAGAAGAATCATTCTTAGCATTAGAAATGGTGAAAGTCACTGTGGAGCTGCATATATTATGAAACTCCATCATTCTTGTAATCAATTTGTAGAAGCATTGTCTGTAAGTAAAACAATAATTACTTAATTACCAATGCAATTCTTGATAATGTTGTGTACGGATGATCGCTTAAGTGATAGATTTACGTATTGTCTTGATAGCTGCATGGTTGGAGATATCTGCTCTATGCAATTTATCATATTTTTGCATATGGCAGCATATTTAATGATAATATTATAGCATACGTAAAAATACATGCTGTGCTATTAGTGAGAATTAAGCTTCGTATTCAGCATACTTTTACTTCTGGTTGTTTTTCTTTCTTCTATGTCAGTTTTGCTCAGTTTCTAATATCGTACCTGCGAACTGGTGGTAATAAATCATTATTCAGTAATACAGTTGCTGGAAAGAGTTTGTCTATCAGCTAAGCTTAAGAAAGGGGACTCTTTTGCAAGGGCAGAATATCATTGTTCCCTTTGTGTTTTTACAAAGCTCTACCACACAAGCTTATGATTTACCTACCTTCGCTGTTAAAATACAAAAAAACATGAGATACCAAACCCGTTCACAAGGTTGTGTGACTCTTGATGTTCATCAAGTCTCCACCGAACTAGATAAATCTCATTGCTGGAACCAACTACACAGTACATTACAATAGGATGTTCTGGTGTCGATCGGGCAATTTAAAATATTGGCATTTTGTTTATGTTGTCTTATGAAATTGTTTATGTGGGGTTCCCTTGTGAAAGAGTCCCTGGTCTCAGCGGTGATTCCCTGCTTAAATAAAGGTACATTAAACATGAATACATTTATGCATTGTTTAAAGTATTTAGGGAAAGCAAATTGGCTGCTTGTCCCAGTGGTGATGTGTAGAGTTGTAGTTAGAGTGAGGGAAAAAAGTATTTGATCCCCTGCTGATTTTGTACGTTTGCCCACTGACAAAGAAATGATCAGTCTATAATTTTAATGGTAGGTTTATTTGAACAGTGAGAGACAGAATAACAACAAAAAAATCAAGAAAAATGAATGTGAAAAATGTTATGAATTGATTTGCATTTTAATGAGGGAAATAAGTATTTGACCCCTCTGCAAAACATGACTTAGTACTTGGTGCCAAAACCGTTGTTGGCAATCACAGAGGTCAGACGTTTCTTGTAGTTGGCCACCAGGTTTGCACACATCTCAGGAGGGATTTTGTCCCACTGCTCATTGCAAATCTTCTCCAAGTCATTAAGGTTTTGAGGCTGACGTTTGGCATCTCAAACCTTCAGCTCCCTCCTCAGATTTTCTATGGGATTAAGGTCTGGAGACTGGCTAGGCCACTCCAGGACCTTAATGTGCTTCTTCTTGAGCCACTCCTTTGTTGCCTTGGCCGTGTGTTTTGGGTCATTGTCATGCTGGAATACCCATCCACGACCCATTTTCAATGCCCTGGCTGAGGGAAGGAGGTTTTCACCCAAGATTTGATGGTACATGGCCCAGTCCATTGTCCCTTTGATGCGGTGAAGTTGTCCTGTCCCCTTAGCAGAAAAACACCCCCAAAGCATAATGTTCCCACCTCCATGTTTGACAGCAGGGATGGTGTTCTTGGGGTCATAGGCAGCATTCCTCCTCCTCCAAACACGGTGAGTTGAGTTGATGCCAAAGAGCTCCATTTTGGTCTCATCTGACCACAACACTTTCACCCAGTTGTCCTCTGAATCATTCAGATGTTCATTGGCAAACTTCTGACGGGCATGTATATGTGCTTTCTTGAGCAGGGGGACCTTGCGGGCGCTGCAGGATTTCAGTCCTTCAAGCCGTAGTGTGTTATCAATTGTTTTCTTGGTGACTATGGTCCCAGCTGCCTTGAGATCATTGACAAGATCCTCCTGTGAAGTTCTGGGCTGATTGCTCACCGTTCTCATGATCATTCCAACTCCAACAAGTGAGATCTTGCATGGAGCCCCAGGCCGAGGGAGATTGACAGTTCTTTTGTGTTTCTTCCATTTGCGAATAATCGCACCAACTGTTGTCACCTTCTCACCAAGCTGCTTGGCGATGGTCTTGTAGCCCATTCCAGCCTTGTGTAGGTCTACAATCTTGTCCCTGACATCCTTGGAGAGCTCTTTGGTCTTGGCCATGATGGAGAGTTTGGAATCTGATTGATTGATTGCTTCTGTGGACAGGTGTCTTTTTTTACAGGTAACAAGCTGAGATTAGGAGCACTCCCTTTAAGAGTGTGCTCCTAATCTCAGCTCGTTACCTGTATAAAAGACACCTGGGAGCCAGAAATCTTTCTGATTGAGAGGGGGTCAAATACTTATTTCCCTCAATAAAATGCAAATCAATTTATAACATTTTTCACATGTGTTTTTCTGGATTTTGTTGTTACTCTGTCTCTCACTGTTCAAATAAACCTACCATTAAAATTATAGACTGATCATTTCTTTGTCAGTAGGCAAACGTGCCTAATCAGCAGGGGATCAAATACTTTTTTTCCCTCACTGTAAATGTCAAGAGATATCTATCCATTATTTTGAATGCTCTGAAGTGAGTAAACGTATGTAAGATCAATTAAAAACATAGAAGTCTGTAAATGTTCCTACTATACTGCAAGTCCCTCAGTTGTATGTAATTGGTGTTAGTGCCTTGAAAATCACCAATTACAACGATATACAAGGACCTTGAGCATTCCCTTCAGTAGCAAACTGTTATCTGGGGAGGGATCTACAGTATATTCAATTAAATGATTAGCTAATCACACCCTTTTGGTATGTCATACATTTGAGGATTCCATTGATCATTTGGTTTGTCTAAATTCAAAGTCTCCCTTAGTGTTACTCAATTTAAATTAAGGGAAATTAAATTGTGAGCAAAAGTATTATTCATATCACTCAAGCAAATTGTTTTCAAAGGGTTAATGACCTTAGATTTGAGCATATGTGAGATCTATTCAAGAAAATCCTCAATAACCTACAGTCTCATTCATGTTAGCATCATTGGTGTTGCTACTCCTACTTGTGAAAATGTTATACTGAAGGTAAAACGTATTTAAAGTCATTATGCTGCCATATTAGTTGATTTGGAATGGGAAGATGTACACAAATGCATTTAAATACAAAGTTTTTTTCCCCCTAAAAGTTTTTTTCCCCCCTAAAAATCCCTGCAAGAAAAACCCACAAAAAAGGGTTAGATCAATCAGTGTAAGTAAACGTGACACTTTAAAGCGGCCATTGTTACAAATCAGTCAATTGTTACAAAAAAACCTCAGAGCTCTGAGAGTTGTGATCCTGGCAGGGGACCGACAGAGATCAAGAAGCAGGCCTGTGTTACTCAAAGGGGGCGGGCTGGGTTGGTCAAGGGGGT
>QNTS01005751.1:43160-71986 GCA_003317085.1 Hucho hucho
GCGGGCTGTGTTGCTCAAGGGGGGCGGGCTGTGTTGCTCAAGGGGGGTGGGCTGTGTTGCTCAAGGGGGGCGGGCTGGGTTGCTCAACGGGGGTGGGCTGGGGCTACATTTCTCCCAGGTACAGCGGATGATTGTTCAATCCCGTCACACACTCCACTTAGGGATGCAGCAGGCAGGAAGGTAATCATGTGCATGTGGAGGCAGAGAGGTACAGAGATTGATGGCTCAGCTTTGCACTTTCCTTGGGCTGGCTGAGGACCTCTCTGGACCATATCCACCTGACAGAGAGGAGGCTGAAGCTGAGGAGCTCTCTGGACCATATCCACCTGACAGAGAGGAAGCTGAAGCTGAGGACCTCTCTGGACCATATCCACCTGACAGAGAGGAGGCTGAAGCTGAGGACCTCTCTGGACCATATCCACCTGACAGAGAGGAAGCTGAAGCTGAGGACCTCTCTGGACCATATCCACCTGACAGAGAGGAGGCTGAAGCTGAGGACCTACCTGGACCATATCCACCTGACAGAGAGGAGGCTGAAGCTGAGGACCTACCTGGACCAAATCCACCTGACAGAGAGGAGGCTGAAGCTGAGGACCTCTCTGGCATATATCAAATTGTATTTGACACTCGTTTCGTAAACAACAAGTGTAGACTAACAGTGATATTCTCAGCCAGGCCACCTCCTTCCTCATCCGCCCCCGGCCCTCTCTTCTCTGCGGACGACGTTGTCAGCCACTTTGAAAAGAATGGTGTCAGCCACTTTGAAAAGAATCCGCTCCTTATTCACACAGACTATTGAGTCCACTGGTCTCACTCGCACAGAACTACCCTACGCCTTGACCTCTTTTTCCCCTCTCTTTCTAGATGGAATCCTGCGAATAGTTAGGTCTGGCCACCAGACAACTTGCCCGCTCGACCCCATCCCCTCCTCCCTTCTCCAGTCCATCTCTGGAACGTTCTCCCATTCCTCATCAACTCATCCCTGACCACTGGCTGCATCCCCTCTGACTTCAGAATGGCCTGAGTTGCTCCCCTCCTCAGGAAACCAACACTCGACTCATCTGATATCAATAACTACAGACCTACATCTCTTCTTTCGTTTCCTTCCATAACACTTTGGAAAATGTGACCTGTATATAAAACATAAATATACCCATTCTACCCAAAAGTATACATATACAAAAATACAAATATACAGTCATGGGAAGCACAAATAAAACATCATAAATCACCCAGAAAAACAGTTACATTCCTCCACAAATAAGTCCCCAATCAATACATCAAGATTAAATGTATTTTGAATTTTGTTCCAACTGAAAGCAGATTTACCTAGCTCTGTGGAGACCCTAGGAACCTCAAGAGTTAACCAATCCTGTGAACGGGTTAGGCAACTCAGGTGTCTATACTTCAAAAGCAAAGTTACATAAGACGGAAGTTTAGGATGTAGGGCCTTGTAAACAAAAAGGGAGTAATGTAGAGATCTACAGGTCTTTAGCGAAGTCCAGCCAACCTTTTTGATACAGCATGCAGTGATGAGTATCAAAACTGTCACCAGTAACAAAACAAAGGGCGCTATGGTAGATGGCATCCAATGGTTTAAGAGTAGTTTCTGCTGCACTTTGATAAATAATATCACCATAATCACGACAGATTAAAAGGTTGACTGAATAATCTGCTTTCTACTGCTTAGAGAAAGGCAGGATCTGTTTCTGTAGAAAAACTTCCAAAAATGTTAAACGTCAAATCCATATCAATCCAAATGCCTAAATATGTATAGAGATATATATAAACACGTTTGATTGGAGAACAATTCATGAGTGAACATGTAGTTCACCTGAAACATTCTTACGTTAAAAACAACATGTATTTTGTTTTGCCTGTATGGAGCACAAAGGATTTCTGCCTGTATCAGCAAAGGATTTCTGCATAGCTATAAAATCTGAGATCAACAGTCAGGGCAATAGCATACATAATAGTATCATCTGCATATACAGTTGAAGTCGGAAGTTTACATACACCTTAGCGAAATACATTTAAACTCAGTTTTTCAAAATTCCTGACATTTAATCCAAGTAAAAATCCCTGTCTTAGGTCAGTTAGGATCACCACTTTTGTTTTAAGAATGTGAAATGTCAGAATAATAGAAGAGACAATGATTTATTTCAGCTTTTATTTCTTCCATCACATTCCCAGTGGGTCAGAAGTTTACATACACTCAATTAGTATTTGGTAGCATTGCCTTTAAATTGTTGAACTTAGGTCAAACGTTTCGGATTGCCTTCCACAAGCTTCCCACAATATGTTGGGTGAATTTTGGCCCGTTCCTCCTGCCAGAGCTGGTGTAACTGAGTCAGGTTTGTAGGCCTCCTTGCTCGCACACGCTTTTTCAGTTCTGCCCACAAATTTTCTATAGGAATGAGGTCAGGGCTTTTTGATGGCCATTCCAATACCTTGACTTTGTTGTTGTTAAGCCATATTGCCACAACTTTCGAAGTATGCTTGGGGTCATTGTCCATTTGGAAGACCCATTTGCGACCAAGCTTTAACTTCCTGACTGATGTCTTGAGAAGTTGCTTCAATATATCCACATAATTTTCCTTCCTCCCTCATTTTTCTTGCTGCGTGGTCCCATGGTGTTTATACTTGAGTACTATTGTTTGCACAGATGAATGTGGTAGCTTCAGGCGTTTATAAATTGCTCCCAATGATGAACCAGATTGTGGAGGTCTGCTAAATTTTTTCTGAGGTCAAGGCTGATTTCTTTTGATTTTCCCATGATGTCAAGCAAAGAGGCAATGAGTCTGAAGGCAGGCCTTGAAATACATCCACATTCACACCTCCAATTGTCTCAAATTATGTCAATTTCAGAAGCTTCTAAAGCCATGACATCATTTTCTGGAATTTTCCAAGCTGTTTAAAGGCACTGTCAACTTAGTGTATGTACACTTCTGACCCACTGGAATTGTGATACAGTGATTTATAAGTTATATGGTCTGTCCGTAAACAATTGGTGGAAAATTGTATTGTGTTATGCACAAAGTAGATGTCCTAACCGACTTGCCAAAACTATAGTTTGTTAAAAAAAAAATTGTGGAGTGGTTGAAAAAATTAGTTTTAATGTCTCCAACCTAAGTGTATGTAAACGTCTACTGTACGTCAAGGCCTAAACCTTGATTGGTTTACATTCAAAATGGATTTCTCAGATAAAAAATAGTGAAGTCGTACATTTCTCAGGGATTCAATAATCTTAGCTTGACAAGGAAGCCTTGAAATGGGGCGATAATTATTAAGATCACTACTATCCCCGTCCTTATGGAGTGGCACCACAAGAGCTGATTTCCATAATTTTGGAATATTTCCTGATAACAATGTTTTATATAAAAATGCGGGTTATTGAGCCAACAATTATGGGCGCTGCACATTTAAGCAGACCGGGATCCAATTTGTCGGTCCCTTTGGATTTCTTGTTGTCTGTTGCTAGGAAAGCATCCAGGACTTCGTTTTCTGCAAATAGCCTAAAAGAAAAGTACTGACTATCATTTCTCTGATCATTCAGCAAGTTCCCCCCATCAGCATCCAGCCCAATATATCAGACCTCAGGAAAAGACCCAGATGCAGACAGTACGAATAACAGTTGTTTTTTAACGGAACGGGGGCAGGCAGACGACAGGTAAAGGGCAGGCAGAGGTCAGTAATCCAGGGCTGTGTCAGACAGGTACAGAATGGCAGGCAGGCTCAGGGCAGGCAGAGTGGTCAAAACTGGAAAAACAAGGGCTAGAGAGAAACAGGTGTACAGAAAAAACCCGCTGGTAGGCTTGACAAGACAAACTGCCAACAGACAAACAGAAAACACAGGTATAAATGCACTGGGGATAATGGGAAAAATGAGCGACACCTGGATGGGGATGGTGACAAGCACAAGACGTGAAACAGATCAGGGTGTGACACAATATAATTTTGAATAGGCTTAGAAGTTATTTCAAAGAGATGTGGTGATTAAATTAAGGCAATTCTTTCCCGTAATGAGGCCATTGTCTGAATTAATTTGTTGTGGCAGAGAGGAGGAGGGAGAACCCTTCAGGGATTTGACAGTTTTCCAGAATTTCGCCGTGTTCCCATTACAATCCGAAGGAGCGGTTACATAATGATCAGATTTAGCCTTTCTGATTTGTCTTACTCAAATTCTTCAGTTGCTTAAAAGCTTGCCAGTCCGGGCTATGTTCCTGGCCTTGACCCAAGCATCATATCTTTAACTACTTAGGGAGTGGTGGGGCTAGCGCCCCACTCCCGACACTACCCAGTGAAATGCAAGGCGCCAAATTCAAAATCCAAAAGTTGAATTATTAAACATTCATCAATATACAAGAGTTGCATAGTCATCAAAAGCTCTGCTTCTTGGCAATATCACAGCGTTGTCAGATTTCAAAAAGGCTTTACGGCGAAAGCACAACATTTGATTGTTTGAGGGTATCACCTCCAATATTCTCATTAGCATAAATTCATAAACCATCGCGGTTCACACAAAACACATTTCGCAGCGAAAACAAATCCCTTACCTTTTGAAGAACTTCTGCTGAGGGCTTCCTAAGTGTCCAACGAGGACAATCCATGGTTCTTTTGTTAGAAAAAGTCATTTATTATATCCATAAATCTCCGTTTGGTTGGTGCGTAATGTTCAGAAAATCCAACGTTGAATCGCCCATTGAAACGTGAAGAGAACGCGTTCAAATATACCTATAAACTTTTCCTAAACAAATCAAATACCTTAAAATGCATCCTTAGCTATCCTTTTATGAATATTAGCGATAATATTTCACTCGGATAGTCACCTATACCTTATATAAGTAAAATAAAGTGGGGCGCGCCAGCCAGACTCGCACACAAGAAAACTTGTTGACATTTGAGGTCCCAATGCAATTTCCTGTACCTATTCTTCCTGCTTACTCCAATCTCTCTGTGTCGTTATATATAGACTGTTGACGCCATAGGTACTGTAGTGTCAGTCCTGGTAACAAATGGATTCAATAGGGAGTGTGTCTAAGAGAGCCAAAGGTCACCAGAAACTGATTTCCGGATGGTTTTTTCTCCGGTTTTTGCCTGCTAAATTAGTTATTTTATACTCACAGACATTATGTTAACACTTTTAGAAACTTCAGAGTGTTTCCTATCCAATAGTACTAATTATGTGCATATCCTATTTTCTGAGCCTGAGTGGCAGGCATTTTGCTTTGGGCACGCCAGACTCTCCAAAACCATCACCTCACCTGCCGCTCCATAAGAATGAATGACTTCTGACAATTATGTTGTGTCCCAGGCATTTGATATACCTTTAACTGTACAATTTCTTGAAGGGAGCATCCACAATATTATTGAAGACATCTGTCAAAAGGCTGAAAGCTAAATAAGGTTCAAGGATAGCTGAAAAACAATGGTCACTAAAATAAACATGTAAAAAAGCCTGTTCACTGAAGTTCTTATAGTTCCTCTTTATGATGTCACAAGGCTTAGATTATTGCATTTTCACATCTCTAACACAAATAACTGGGAAATGGACACTAATATATTAGGCGAAGACACCAGTAGATATATAGTCACTGGTATATTTGTTAAGACAAATACACCGGACTATCTATCTGCATTGTGTCCCGCCACCCACCACCCGCCAACCCCTTTTTTACGCTACTGCTACTCTCTGTTCATCATATACAGTGAGGGGAAAAAGTATTTGATCCCCTGCTGATTTTGTATGTTTGCCCACTGACGAAGAAATTATCAGTCTATAATTTTAATGGTAGGTTTATTTGAAGAGTGAGAGACAGAATAACAACAAAACATTCCAGAAAAACGCATGTGAAAAATGTAATAAATTGATTTGCATTTTAATGAGGGAAATAAGTATTTAAACCCCTCTCAATCAGAAAGATTTCTGGCTCCCAGGTGTCTTTTATACATGTAACGAGCTGAGATTAGGAGCACACTCTTAAAGGGAGTGCTCCTAATCTCAGTTTGTTACCTGTATAAAAGACACCTGTCCACATAATCAATCAATCAATCAGATTCCAAACTCTCCACCATGGCCAAGACCAAAGAGTTCTCCAAGGATGTCAGGGACAAGAATGTAGACCTACACAAGGCTGGAATGGGCTACAAGACCATCGCCAAGCAGCTTGGTGAGAAGGTGACAACAGTTGGTGCGATTATTCGCAAATGTAAAAAACACAAAAGAACTGTCAATCTCCCTCGGCCTGGGGCTCCATGCAAGATCTCACCTCGTGGAGTTGCAATGATCATGAGAACGGTGAGGAATCAGCCCAGAACTACACGGGAGGATCTTGTCAATGATCTCAAGGCAGCTGGGACCATAGTCACCAAGAAAACAATTGGTTACACACTACCCCGTGAATGACTGAAATCCTGCAGCGCCCGCAAGGTCCCCCTGCTCAAGAAAGCACATATACATGCCCGTCTGAAGTTTGCCAATGAACATCTGAATGATTCAGAGGACAACTGGGTGAAAGTGTTGTGGTCATACGAGACCAAAATGGAGCTCTTTGGCATCAACTCAACTCGCCATGTTTGGAGGAGGCCTATGACCCTAAGAACAACATCCCCACCGTCAAACATGGAGGTGGAAACATTATGCTTTAGGGGTGTTTTTCTGCTAAGGGGACAGGACAACTTCACCGCATCAAAGGGATGATGGACGGGGCCATGTACCGTCAAATCTTGGGTGAGAACCTACTTCCCTCAGCCAGGGCATTGAAAATGGGTTGTGGATGGGTATTCCAGCATGACAATGACCCAAAACACACGGCGAAGTCAACAAAGGAGTACCTCAAGAAGAAGCACATTAAGGTCCTGGAGTGGCCTAGCCAGTCTCCAGACCTTAATCCCATAGAAAATCTGTGGAGGGAGCTGAAGGTTCGAGTTGCCAAACGTCAGCCTTGAAACCTTAATGACTTGGAGAAGATCTGCAAAGAGGAGTGGGACAAAATCCCTCTGTGATTGCCAACAAGGGTTTTGCCACCAAATACTAAGTCATGTTTTGCAGAGGGGTCAAATATTATTATTATTTCCCTCATTAAAATGCAAATCAATTCATAACTTTTTTCACATGCGTTTTTCTGGATTGTTGTTGTTGTTATTCTGTCTCTCACTGTTCAAATAAACCTACCATTAAAATTATAGACTGATCATTTCTTTGTCAGTGGGCAAACGTACAAAATCAGCAGGTGATCAACTACTTTTTTCCCTCACTGTAGTAAATATACTGAACAATACATCATATAGACACAGAAATAGTTAGAAGTTAGTGATACACATTTATGGATGTAAAGGCCCGTTGATTAACAGTTCAGGCCGTGGAGAGCTCCATAAGGACAACAAGAGTGGACACCTTGGCACTGTAGAGTTTCCGGCGCCAACAGAGATGGCCGCCTTGCTTCGCGTTCTTAGGAAGCTATGCAGTATTTAGTTTTTTTTATGTATTATTTCTTACATTGTTACCTCAGAAAATCTAAAGTTTTATTACATACAGTCGGGAGGAACTATTGAATATAAGAGCAATGTCAACTTACCAACATTACGACCAGGAATACGACTTTCCCGAAGCGGATCCTCTGTTTGGTCCACCAACCAGGACAATGGACCGGATCCCAGCCGGCGACCCAAAACAACGGCACCGCAGGAGAAGGGGCAGACGGGGCCGTCTTCTGGTCAGCTCCGTAGACGGTTACATCGCGCACCGCTCCCGAGTATACTACTTGCCAATGTCCAGTCTCTTGACAAAATGGTAGACGAAATCCGAGCAAGGGTTGCCTTCCAGAGAGACATCAGAGTTTGTAACGTTCTTTGCTTCACGGAAACACGGCTCACTCGGGATACGTTATCAGAGTCGGTACAGCCACCTGGTTTCTTCACGCATCGTGCCGACAGAAACAAACATCTCTCTGGTAAGAAGAAGGGAAGTTACCTAGAATTCCTTACAATCAAATGCCGACCGCATTATCTACCAAGAGAATTGTTATAATCACAGTCGCGTATTTCGCCTTCAAGCTGACACATCGACGGCCCTGAAAGAACTTCATTGGACTCTATGTAAACTGGAAACCACATACCCTGAGGCTGCATTTATTGTAGCTGGGGATTTTAACAAGGCTAATCTGAAAACAAGGCTCACTAAATTTTATCAGCATATCGAATGTACGACCCGGGCTGGCAAAATCCTGGATCATTGTTATTCTAACTTCGGCGACGTGTACAAAGCCATTCCCCGCCCCCCTTTCGGCAATCTGACCACGACGACATTTTGTTGCTCCCATCCTATAGACAGAAACTTAAACAGGAAATGCCCGTGGTCAGGTCTGTTCAACACTGGTCCGACCAATCTGATTTCACGCTTCAAGATTGCTTCAATCACGTGGACTGGTATATGTTCTGCATTGCGTCGGACAATAACATTGATGAATATGCTGATTCGGTGAGCGAGTTTATTAGCAAGTGCATCGGTGATGCTGTACCCACAGCAACTATTAAAACCTTCCACAACCAGAAACCGTGGATTGATGGCAGCATTCGCCCAAAACTGAAAGTGCGAACCACTGCTTTTAATCAGGGCAAGGCGACCGGAAACATGACCGAATACAAACAGTGTAGCTATTCCCTTCGCAAGCCAATCAAACAAGCTAAGCGTCAGTATAGAGACAAAGTAGAGTCGCAATTCAACGGCTCAGACACGAGAGGTATATGGCAGGGTCTACAGTCAATCACAGATTACAAAAAGAAAACCAGCCCCATCGCGGACCACGATGTCTTGCTGCCAGACAAACTAAACAACTTCTTTGCTCGCTTTATGGACAGAACAGTACCACCAACACAGCCCGCTACCAAAACCTGCAGACTCTCCTCTCCTAAATGTGAGCAGCCATTGTAGCAACAGTAACTGATAAGGTGAAATCCACCTTTGTACAATAATTTTCTTAGCAGCTGTGGTTCCTGCCAACCACACTCTCTGTTGGCCTTCTGACAAGTGCAATTCAGAGTAATCACAAAGCAACGTCACTATTGGATCTAATGGCAGTATTGTATCTATAAGCACAGAGATTATATCCTTGGCTGTCCTCCAGAATTTCCATTTTCATTTCCACAGCACATGCTGAAAAGTACCAATGTCCCCTGTGGTGCAGTACTCACATAATGGCGATGGACTAATACGCATGAGATGTCTTTTTTTAGGTGTTAGATAGATTCTATGGCAAATTCTTCAATTATTGAATTGGAAATTCTTAAATTAATGAATTGGTGATCCACATATATTTTTCCATACTGTATCCCAATTTATTTGTCTGTCAGCAAGTGTAAAATCCTTTCCCCATACAGTGGATATAGTTAATGTTTTTTGTGGTGCTATAATTAATTAACTATAGATATCAGAAACAACTCCTTTTGAGGGGCGATTGTCAGTTAGAAGTTTGGCCAATGGGTGTACTGCTAATTCTGCTCCCCAGGGGGCCCCTTAAGCTCGATGAACCTGGGACATTAAAACACTGGTGGATATCATGAAAACTGAGGAATCCATTCACATTGCATATGTCTTTGAAAGTATAAATACCCTTCTTAGAAAAAGAATCTGATATAAATGGTTTCCTACACGCTAAGAATTCTTTATTACGCCAAATTGGACATTTAAGATTAGATCTCATCTGGCGTAGCCCAGATCTTGACGTAATCCAGTTTAGGAAGTAAGCTCCTCATGTTCAGATACATCAAACCAAGTCCTTTACGATTTTTAAAGTCACATGGAACCTCCAACTCAAACAAGCTACGTTCAATAGGCGGTTTCAGGCTCTGTCTGATGGTTGATATTTACATACAGTAGTTGCTATGGCTATATACGATTACAAAGAACTGCACCATTTGGTCTATCCTTATTTGTAAAAGTGGAAGTAGTATAAATTGGAATTACTTTTCCAAGGTTAGCACCATAGGGCCTGAGGCCACAGCCGATGTCAACATGGGGAACTCTCAGAGTATCGTGAAACAGCCCAAGCCCTGTACGTGATTTGAAAACCGAGGGGGTATTCAAGTTTATGGAATTCATATTTGAACTAAAAGTACTGGGTGAGCAGACCACAGTGGGTTTCTCTTTTTGATCCAAGAATTTCAGATCTAAGAGTGGAGTACAAGCGAATGGGTAGATTACAACACCCCTGGTACTATAAATCAAATCAAATTGTATTGGTCACATACACATATTTAGCAGATGTTATTGCGGGTGTAGTGAAATGCTTGTAAATATACTTGGAAGCGGTGGATGGTGTGCACGCCTCCTGAGTCGGACTAGAAGTCCACACCAAATATCTCTTCTCTGCCAGCTGTGTTTTGGAGCAGGCTATGGAATAAGTTAAATTGCCCTGGGGGGCAATTAGAGTATAGAAAACAGTAGGACGATAATGCTTACAAAAAGGATGGGAGGTATTACCTAAGAGTGGCTTGGTATGTCTCTGAGTCAATATCTGAGTCACTGTAATGTCTTAGAGTGGGACCTATCCAGATTACACTGTAATGTCTTAGAGTGGGACCTATCCAGGATACACTGTAATGTCTTGGAGTAGGACCTATCCAGGATACACTGTAATGTCTTAGAGTAGGACCTATCCAGGATACACTGCAATGTCTCAATTTGCTTACTCTGGATGTCCAGCTCAGACATATATTCCTCAATAAGCTGACAGTTTCCACATTGGAAATTTTGCCGGTCAATATTATTCCTGAAATGTGCCAAATAGGTGCAGCTCCTACATGGGATGAAACAATCATGTAGTCTCTGAAGGTGTTAGCCGCCAATCTGGAAAAAGTATGTTTCCCCATATGGCGGAAAGTGGTATACGCCATTTAGGAAAAAGTCAGTTAAAATCCACACAAATAAAATAGGTTGGTGAGGAATCAGCTAAAAGTCAATCAATCCACACAGTGTGATAGTCAGTTAGATTGGATAACCACAGTCATAGGCAGCAAGCCAGAACCCGGCGACAGACTAGAACCCAGCCAGCACTAGGACCCACAATAAACACAACTAAGGCACACAACTCACCGGCATAAAAACAGCAAAGAGAGAACGTTAACTTACTCAATGTGATTAAATTCTGGGGCCCATCAAAACAGCAATAAAACAGAGGCCATGTTATCAGTATGATAGCCAGGAAAGAAGAACTTTGGAGGGGATGTAGTTTCCAGAACAGGTCGGTGGAAGCTGGGAGGGAGACAAGCGCTACACTGGGATGTGGAAACCGGAGCACTGTTACCTTCAAGTAGGTTTCGGTTTTGCAAGGGAGTTGTAGACGGGGATGGCGGATTTACGTAAGCATCTGCCTCTGATTCCAAAGGTTGGAAGTTCGAGTCCAGTGATAGGATTAAAACAAAAATCATTCTATCCCAAACCGTAACCCTTACCTTAATGCCTAACCTTAAGATTTCGGAGAAATTGCCTAAACTTAAACGCTTTGAAATTTGATGTTTGGAAGAACTTTGAAATTTGATGTTTGAGAAACATGCATTAACATTTAATTCTGACGTACGACTGTAAGAGCTAGTTAGAAATACTTACCTATGGGTCCTTTTGCAACAATCCAGAGTTAAAGATAAGATCAAAATAGAAATGGTGAAATGAGAAATAAATACACAGTGAATAATTAACCCTTATTTTACAAGGTCAGTTGACTGAGAACACATTCTCATTTACGGCAACGACCTGGGGAATAGTTACAAAGGAGAGGAGGGCGGATGAATGAGCCAATTGGAAGCTGGGGATGATTAGGTGGCCATGATGGTATGAGGGCCAGATTGGGAATTTAGCCCGGGGGGGGCAAGAGACAGTGCAAAAAGGGTAAATGAAGGTAGCCATTTGATTAACTATTTATCAGTCTTGTTTAGCAGTCTTATGGCTTGCGGGTAGAAGCTGTTCAGGTTCCTGTTGGTTCCAGACTTGGTGCACTGGTACCACTTGCCGTGCGGTAGCAGGGGGAACAGTCTATCAATCAATCAAACTTATTTATAAAGCCCTTTTTACATCAGCCGATGTCACAAAGTGCTCAAAGTTATTAAAACAAAGAAGCTGATTGTGGACTTCTAGAGGAACCAGGCTGGACACGCCCACCATCCTCATCAACAGGGCCACCGTGGAGACAGTCAATAACTTAAAATTAATAGGCGTACACATCTCAGAGAAGCTGAAACGGTCTAACCACATGGACACCGTAATGAAGAAAGGTACGACAGCGACTCTTCAACGTCAGGATGCTGAAGAAATTCCGCCTGTTACTGAGGGCCCTTACAGTGTTCTACAGGAGCACCATCGAGAGCATACTGTCTGAAAATCTAATTAGCATAACACATCTAATTTGCATAATAAAAAAATCCCCTACAAAATCCATCAGTTTGTTTGCATTGGACGCATTTCAATCCACCACATCCATCTATGTCTCACTTTCACATCTGTGGTGAAAGGTGACAGAGCTAGAGTGGCGTTTTGTTAACTTTAATGCATTGCAGATGCATTTTCTTCTGATAAATATGAAGTGACTATTTTATATTAATATTACATATTAAATATTAATGACCATTGCAAAGCTACTGTATGGGATTGCAATTCCATGTGAATAAGCTCAAAATGATATCTCCAAATATGTACATTTTGTTAAATACATACAAGAAAAATGCCCAAAGACCTGCTAGAGTGGCAGCACTTGACTCTCCACTTTGATTTCCTTCCATCCCTCCAGAATTCACTTCTTTCATAACGGGTGTACCAGTGCATAAAGTCTTCCCTGGCGCAGGCCTGACAACCTCACATGCCAAAAATCCATCTCCCAATGCAATTTAGCACAGAGGGAACTGGGAAGATGGGAAAATTATACAGGACTTCAGTCTGAGATTTAAGGTAGTGGCGGAGACCCTGCAGACGCATTTGAAATGATGACAGGTTGCAGGAATCTGACAAGTCAAAGTTAGTCAGTCCAAAATACAATTTCTGTCACTTCTGAGAACCTGGGTGACAAAAAGGAGGTATTGAAACTCTGACGACTGTCCTCCTCTTTGTTGCTACCGGTTGAATATAACTAAGTTTGAAACCATCCATTCTGAAGTGTCATCTCATTTCCTCCCTCAATCAAGGGAAATGTTACTTACAGTAGTGACAAGTAGAGTCAATTCTTGTGCATGTGCACTGGGGGGTAGGATAAAGTGGAATGAAAAGCGTTGTGTATGTGTACTGGGGGGTAGGATCAGGTGGAATGGAAGGCGTTGTGTATGTGAACTGGGGGGCAGGGGGTAGGATAAGGTTGAATGGAAGGCGTACATTGCCTTAAGAAAGTATTCACAACCCTTGACTTTTTCAAAATCTTGTGTTTACAGCCTGATTATTTAAAAATAGAATAAATTGAGATTTTGTGTCACTGGCCTACACACAATACCCCATCATGTCGAAGTGTAATTATGTTTCTAGAAATAATAGTGTTTAACATGATTTTTGAATGACTACCTCATCTCTGTACCCCACACATATACAATTTCAAACTCAGATTAAACCACAAAGACCAGGGAGGTTTTCCAATACCTCCAAAAAAGGAAACCTATTGGTAGACATTGAATATCCCGTTGAACACATTGGAGTTATTAATTCAACTTTAGATGGGGTATCAATACACCCATTCACTACAAAGATACATGCATCCTTCCTAACTCAGTTACTGGAGAGGAAGGAAACCACTCAGGGATTTCACCATGAGGCCAATGGTGATATAGATCAAATCAAATCAAATCAAAATCAAATTCTATTTCTCACATGCGCCGAATACAACAGGTGTAGACCTTACAGTGACATGCTTACTTACAAGCCCAAAAACATTGTAGTTACTCCACAATACTAACAAAATTGATAGAGTGAAAAGAAGGAAACCTGTACAGAATAAAACATTTTCCAAATCATGCGTCCTGTTTGCAACAAGGCACTAAAATACATCTTCATAAAATTGGGCTAAAAAAATCACTGAGTACCACTATTCATATTTTCAAGCATGGTGGTGGCTGCATCAAAATCAAATTAAATCCACATTTATTTGTCACATACAACAGATGTAGACCTTACAGTGAATAGCTTACTTACAGGCTCTAACCAATAGTGCAAAAAAAAGGTATTAGGTGAACAATAGGTAAGTAAAGAAATAAAAACAACAGTAAAAAAGACAGGCTATAAAAGTAGCGAGGCTATAAAAGTAGCGAGGCTACATACAGACACCGGTTAGTCAGGCTAATTGAGGTAGTATATGTACATGTAGTTATGGTTAAAGTGACTATGCATATATGATGAACAGAGAGTAGCAGTAGCTTAAAAAAGGGGTTGGCGGGTGGTGGGTGCCGGGACACAATGCAGATAGATAGTCCGGTTAGCCAATGAGCGGAAGTACTGGTTGGTCGGTCCAAATGAGGTATGCATAGTCACTTTAACTTTATAGTTAAAGTGACTATGCATATATGAGAAACAGAAAGTAGCAGCAGTGGGGTCTTTGACAATTTTTAGGGCCTTCCTCTGACACTGCCTGGTGTAGAGGTCCTGGATGGCAGGCAGCTTAGCCCCAGTGATATACTGGGCCGTACGCATTACCCTCTGTAGTGCCTTGCGGTCAGAGGCGGAGCAATTGCCGTACCAGGCAGTGATGCAACCTGTCAGGATGCTCTCGATGTTGCAGCTGTAGAACCTTTTGAGGATCTCAGGACCCATGCCAAGTCTTGTTATAGGTAGGCTTGTTATGGGTAGGCTTGTCATCAGCAACGACTAGGGAGTTTATTTTAGGATAAAAATAAACGGAGTAGAGCTAAGCACAGGCAAAATCCTGGAGGAAAGGTTTAGTCTGCTTTCCAACAGACACTGGGAGAAAAAGTCACCTTTCAGCAGGACAATAACCTAAAACAAAAAGCCAAATATACACTGGAGTTGCTTACCAAGACGATGTTGAAAGTTCCTGAGTGGCCAAGTTACAGTTTTGACTTAAATCAGCTTGAAAATCTATGGCAAGACTTGAACATGGCTGTCTAGCAATGACCAACAACCGACTTGACAGATTGAAGATTTTTGAAAATTATAATGTGCAAATATTGTACAATCCAGGTGTGCAAAGCTCTTAGAAAGACTCACAGTCTACACTGTATTCTGATGATGGAACTCTGAAAACTTCATGCGTCTACACCTACGTGTAAATGTGTTTAAATGTGTCTACTGTGTACCGCGTTATATTCAAATGCCAGCATGCATTCTGCAAACGGTGGAACATGCTAAATCTGATAAAAACAAAACAACAACTTGACAAAAGTAGCCAACTACTGTAGCTAACTAGCCAGCAAGCTAGCTAGCAAAGCTAAATGGATTGCAAACAGGTTAGCAGAACTCTAGCCAAACAAATAACTGTTAGTCTAGCTGGCTAGCATTTTTGAAGCTAACAAACACATTCCTCACGTGCTAGGAACGTATTTCCTCCAATGTTTAATGAAAAAAGATGCCTCTCACTCCCAAAACACATGTTTTCTGCAGACTTGTGGGCAGAGTGCTGATGACATCGCCCACTGTATTCACTTTCAGTAGCCTTATGGCATCCAGACTGAGGAGAAATTCGCACACAATGCCTCCCTGATCACTTCCTGATGTGGTCAGACAGATATTAACACAATCAGACCCCAATGCAACTTTTGTGCATCTAGACTGGTCTTTTCAACGTGGTCTTCGTATTCTGATAGCAGAAGTTGCATTTAAAGTGTCAAGTGTAGACACAACCTTACCCAGAAAGACTCACAGCTGTAATTGCTGCTGAAAGTGATTCTAACATGCATTGACTCAGGGGTGTGAATACTTATCAGGAATTAGATATTTATGTATTTAATGTTCAATAAATGTGCAAAAGTTTTGAAAAACGTGAAGACAAAAATAACAATTTAGGCTGTAACACAACAAAATATGGAATAAGTCAAGGGGTATGAATACCTTCTGAAGGCACTGTATAGTTGTATTTGGAATGAGATGTTTTAAGTTGAAGTTTGTGGCTGAGTTTGTAAATAAACTCTTTATTTATAGAGTACATTATATTTCTATTACAACTGTTATAATTAATTGGCAAGTACATTGTACTGCAGGCCAAGCACAATTCAACCCCTGCCTAACAATATACAAAGATCCCTAAAAAGACCACAAAAAGTCCTCACAGGAATCTCCATTCTGGACTTAAAGAGATCTCATGTTATCACTTACCGTATCTCCAAATGACATACCCAAATCTCACTGCCTGTAACTCCGGTCCTGTAGAAAGGAATTGCATATTCTTGGTACCATTTGAAAGGAAACACTTTGAAGTTTGTAGAAATGTGAAAGGAATGTAAAAGAATATAACACAATAGATCTGGTAAAATATAATACAAAGAAAAAAATGTATTTTTTGTATTTTTTTTGTACCATCATCTTTGAAATGCAAGAGAAAGGCCATAATGTATTATTCCAGCCCAGCTGCAATTTAAGGTTTGGCCACTAGATGGCAGCAGTGTATGTGCAAAGTTTTAGACTGATCCAATGAACCATTGTATTTCTGTTCAAAATGTTGTATCAAGACTGCCCAAATGTGCCTAATTTGTTTCTTATTAACTTTTCATGTTAAAAATTGTGCACTCTCCTCAAACAATAGCATGGTATTATTTCACTGTAATAGATACTGTAAATTGGACAGTGCAGTTAGATTAACAAGAATTTAAGCTTTCTGCCAATATCAGATATGTCTCTGTCCTGGGAAATGTTCTTGTTACTTAGAACCTCATGCTAATCGCATTAGCCTACGTTAGCTCAACCGTCCCGTGGAAGGGACACCAATCCCGAATTAATGATCAGGTAGAACAGACAACCAGCAGGCTAAGGACTTCGTAAGAGTTGAATACCCCTGGTCTAGAATACACTTCTCCAGCGTGCCAGTGTCCATCAAAGGTGAGCATTTGCCCACTGAAGTCGGTTACGATGCCGAACTGCAATAAGGTCAAGACTCTGGTGAGGATGAGAAGCACGCAGATGAGCTTCCCTGAGATGGTTTCTGACAGTTTGTGCAGAACTTCTTCAGTTGTGCAAACCCAGTTTCATCATCTGTCCGGGTGGCGGGTCTCTGACGATCCCGCAGGTGAAGAAGCCAGATGTGGAGATCCTGGGCTGGCGTAGTTACACATGATCTGCGGCTGTGAGGCCGGATGGACATACTGCCAAATCCTCTAAAACAGCTTATGGTAGAAACATTTACATTAAATTCTCTGGCAACAGCTCTGGTTGACATTCCTGCAGTCAGCATGCCATTTGTACCCTCCCTCACTTGAGACATCTGTGGTGCTGGGGCAGTGTCCTTTTATTGTTCCCAGCACAAGGTACACCTGTGTAATGATCATTCTGATTAATCAGCTTATTGATATGCCACACCTGTCAGGTGAATGGATTATTTTAGCAAAGGAGACATGCTCACTAACAGGGGCGTCAATACATTTGTCACAACATTTGAGAGAAATGTTTATGGTCAGGAATCTTTTATTTCAGCTCATGAAACAATGGACCAACACTTTACCGTGTTGCGTTTATATTTTTGCTTAGTGTACATTAGTGAAACAATGAATGACTCTCGATTATTCACGCTCAGCATGGCGATTGCCGAATGAAAGTTACATATTTGAGCCCGGGGGGATCGTGGTGGCAGCATCTGTGAGAAGCAGCACTGTAACGTGTTTAAAGTGCTCCTGTCCCTTTGAGGAAGTGATGACCTGACTGTCAGATGGTAACAATGCCAACGGCTTGATTGACAGGCGTGTGTTAAACTTCCATATTTAAACCCATTAGCACATTTGGTTTGTGCTACTTTGAGGACCCTCACTCTATATTAACGTTAGATATTTTGACTTGTCTTTGCGCTTGTCCGTCGGCAGAGAAACTTGTTTTGGTGACAGTAGTTTCCATTTTTCCTGATCAACTCTCCTGATTTTCAGATGAAGAGTACACAAACATATAGAATAGCCTAACAGTCTTTGATCTGGCCAGTCATAATAATGAAAAACAGGCTCAGTTAAATCATCATACGTTAACAAACAACATGACCACTGTGGACACGATCACACTGCATTCATCATTCTGCAGTATGTTTCTACTCAACGTCAGTTTGCCGGAGCCAAATTGCAGCCAACTATCAGCCAAAACCACAAACTCTGTCAGGCCCAATCTGGATACCAGTCAGATGTCAGTACAACCTCTTTCTTCACAATGGCTGTAATTCCTTACTCTATCATAGCAACCACAGAGAGTCCAAGATCAGTCAAGTCCAACCGCTAAGTCGGGTACAACAAGGCAAATTGCTGCTGTGATGCTAAATAATATTAAACAGCTTTTCAATAGGTGTCATAATAACCAAATATAGCCTATTAACAGGTTATCGGCCAACTGGCCAGGGCGGGACAGTGAGAAAAATAGTTCATGTTTGACCCTGTCATAGCCTACAAATATGACACAGAGGTTTACCTGACCAGGTCAAGAGAGCAGGAAAAACTCCAGGCCCCAGAAAAGACACAAACACATTTTGCCACACCACTTTTGAGCCTGTGATGCCACTTCCACTTTTACTCTGTACTTGTACTATGGCTCCATGTGAATACCCATGATGGCCTCATCTTCCATGGTGTTAATAAAGAATCCTGTGTATAATTGCTTATTTATTTTACATTGTGACTGTCACCGTAATATATTTGTATCTATGTGATTGGCGTATGGTTATATCATCGTCGGTGGCATTCTGAAGAGAGCTTGCGGCAGTGTTTGAGATTCACTCTTTATTGCTAACCAACAGCGACAGCACATGGCTTGAATCTGTCTCTACTTGACATTTGATACAATTAATCACAACTGACAATAAAGACTGGGATTTTCATTTGGAGCAAAATGATTAAATCTCTTAGTCAATCTGTAGATAAGTGACTATTTCATTCATCTATTGTGCTGAGCAATGGGAACTAAAGTCACAACGATGAGTGTTTTACTAGAAATATGGACAACCTTTTCAGAATGTGGAACTCTTGGGCTATCAAGGACCCACTAAATTGTGTACTTTCAGAAATTATCACATTGCAATACAACCCTTTTACCTAATGCAATGCTAAAAGCAATAACCTTTAAATACTATTCAGAGTTATTGAAACACACATTGAAACACTCCTCAGCCCCAAGAGGTGAAATACAACACAAGTGTTGACTATCATCCTGAGAAGTGTACATACATACACAATTTAGTGAAATGAATGACAGGAAAATGCCCTTTGGGCCTAATGAGACTTTGACAATTAAATTCCAGTCTGACATACTAAGCCAGAGCAGGTTATAAATAATTAATCTAAACAAGTATGCAGGGCTGTCAAGAGAATGTCATGTCTCATTTGGTTGCGCAGATCGATCCAGCAGTGACTGGTGGTGGTGCAAAATTCAGTTTTAAAATATCCATATTTAGAAGCCTTCCTTCTAAATATCCTCTTTCCTATACTAAGTCTTCTCTCTAAATATCCTCTTTCCTATACTAAGTCTTCCTTCTAAATATCCTCTTTCCTATACTGTCTTCTCTCTTTATATCCTCTTTCCTATACTAAGTCTTCTCTCTAAATATCCTTTTTCCTATACTAAGTCTTCTCTCTAAATATCCTCTTTCCTATCCTAAGTCTTCCTTCTAAATATCCTCTTTCCTATACTAAGTCTTCTCTCTAAATATCCTCTTTCCTATCCTAAGTCTTCCTTCTAAATATCCTCTTTCCTATACTAAGTCTTCTCTCTAAATATCCTCTTCCCTTTCCTAAATCTTCTCCCCAAATATCCTCTTTTCTATCCTAAGTCTTCTCTCTAGACGCTATTTCTTTCTAGATGTATGAAAGGATGTGTTATTCCCTCTGTCAGCAAAGGTCTTAGTCTTTTCTTCAGTTTCTTCAGTTCACGGAATGAACCTTTTCTTCAGAATCTTTGAGCTCATCTTAAGTATGCATGTTAAATTATTTAAGTATGCTCTTTTCGGTTTTGGTGTCTCTGAAAGCATTTGAGGACGAGGGAGCATTTTCAATACAATCCTCTACACAATGTATTGTAGTCATTTATATCTTAGCTGGTGCTCTGGAAAGCAAATCCCAGCTATATTTGAGTGATTTGATTTAGGGCTCAATTAAGTCCATAGCACTGAAGATCTGCGGTACAGCGCGTTAGAATTTTAAAGGCAATGTTCCCACGTTAGCCAAGACTGCATTCCTGGTAAACGCTGCATATGTTGGCTCATTCGGACATTAACTTTACATTTCAATCACACTATAACACTGAACTCCCTTGATATTGACCATCGAGAGCATCCTGACTGGTTGCATCACTGCCTGGTGTGGCAACTGCTCGGCCTCCGACCGCAAGGCACTACAGAGGGTAGTGCGAACGGCCCAGTACATCAACGGGGCCAAGCTTCCTGGCATCCAAGACCTCTATACCAGGCGGTGTCAGAGGAAGGACCTAAAAATTGTCAAAGATTCCAGCCACCCTAGTCATAGACTCTCTGCTACCACACGGCAAGCGGTACCGAAGCGCCAAGTCTAGGTCCAAGAGTCTTCTAAACAGCTTCTACCCCCCAAGCCATAAGACTCCTGAACATCTAGTCAATTGGCTACCCAGACTACTTGCATTGCCCCCTCCCTGTCCACACCACTGCCACTCTCTAATGTCATCTATGCATAGTCACTTTAATTAACTCTACCTACATGTACATACTACCTCAACTAACCGGTGCCCCCGCACATTGACTCTGTACCGGCACCCTCCTGTATATATTGTTATTATTTTACTGCTGATCTTTAATAACTTGTTATTTTTCTCTTATTCTTATCCGTATTTTTTGAAACTGCACTGTTGATTAGGGGCTTGTAAGTAAGCATTTCACTGTAAGGTCTACACCTGTTGTATTCGGAGCATGTGACTAATATAATTTTATTTAGTTTTATTTGATGGATTGAATCGAGCTCTTAGAGAAAGCTACCACTGAGCTACAAAGCGTTAATACAATGTCTAAGGCACACACTCACTGGCATAGGCTGCACCCCTGTATCCCCCCCCCCCCCAATAGCATATAAGCCATGGTAAAATGTTTAGAATGACAGGAAATTAGCTTTAAAATGCAAAATGTTCTCTGAGCCTCATGGCAAAATGTTTGCAATAGCGTAAGATTAGCTATAAAAAATAAACATTTTCAAAATGTGTAGAATTGCAAGAAGTTAGACGAAACTGTGCTACGCCACTGCACACACTATCAGTACAACTAAGAATATGATGTTGATGGAAATTTAAATCTCTGTTTGATCTTTGTCTGAAGGACAATCCACAACCCAAATAATGAACACAAACTACAAGCATTGACCAACAAATGTCTACAATTGACTTATTCAACTCAAAGCCACTTTGCCATCTCTCTCTCTCTCTCTCTCTCTCTCTCTCTCTCTCTCTCTCTCTCTCTCTCTCTCTCTCTCTCTCTCTCTCTCTCTCTCTCTCTCAGTAAATGCCACTTCACCAGTTTTCATAGAAACATAGAATATATTTCCCATCCCTGACAGAATGTGATATCCTACAGGTCATGTTGCTCTTTGGATACCATCAGCCACTAATAATCATGCAGCACACTAGACGGCATAGACTTGGCCATTAATAAATGATGGCTCTGATCCAATTAAGGGGCTTGGAAGAGGAGAGATCTCCTGGTGTCCTCACGGAACATTTGGTGTGCACGGAACATTTGGTGTGCCTATGCGTTCCAAACGGCACCCCATTCCCTACATAGTGCACTACTTTTGACAGGGGCCCTATAGGACTGTGGTCAAAAGTAGTACACTGTGTAGGGAATAGACTGTGGCGTTTGGGATGCGCACTTGGAGGGAGGTAGGACACGCAGGCAGGCAGCACAGGCCTGTAAATAATCAGGCCTTGGGCTCTCCCACCCCCAGTACCCAGGAGATGACGGCTGTGTCAACAGCCTGGCACTGCACTGTCACCACACATCACTCCTGAGCCTTCTGAGGCCCTCGCTGCTCTGTGAACATACCACAATATACTGTATATCCACATTCCTTACCACGCCACGTAACGGTATGCTAAAATAGCCTGGACAAATATTATTCACATTTCAAATGTTTTTGTTCAAATGGTGCTGTTTAAAGTTGTATCTGTTTAATAGGATTTCAAGCATCTTTCTTATTGACGAGGTCAAATGAAATACAGACACTGAAACAGAAGATGTACACACTGCTGACAGATACAGACCAAAGTCTTCTGATTGTATGTCATTTTACAACAACAAAAAATCATGAATCATTGATGTCGTTTTGTTGTAAGTTTTAGCAAATATTTCAGACAATAAAAATCTCAAATAATAAACACCAACTCACATTATTCAACATCTTTAGCAAATGACCCCCCCATTCATCTCGTTTTTGCGTTTCAGCTAGATGTCCTCATGGTTTGGGCTGCCCTAAAATGCTCTTTATAATGTACTGCAGGCCTACCCACTGTGTGACCCTCTTGTAGCTCTTGTATGAAGATGCACAGTAGAATAAGCATGAAAGGGAAGCCAGAACAATATTAATTAGGGATGTGATTCTGCCCAGGACCAGCCAGGCCACCAGTCTATCAGTCCATCAGCCTGTGCCTTAATGTCACATAATGACTTCCATCAAATTAAACTTGCTAACCCAGTTTAAATGAGGAATAAAACACAAATTGTCAAAGACTCCAGTCATCCAAGTCGTAGACTGTTCTCTCTGCTACCGCACGGCAAGCTGTACCGGAACGCCAAGTCTAGGACCGAATGCTTCTTAACAGCTTCTACCCCCAAGCCATAAGACTGCTGAACAATTAATCAAATGGCCACCCAGACTATTTACATTGACTGACCCCCCCCCCCCCCCTTTGTTTTTACACTGCTGCTACTCGCTCTTTATTATCTATGCATAGTCACTTCACAAATTACCTTGACTAACCTGTGCCCCTGCACATTGACTCAGTACCGGTACCACCTGTATATAGCCTCGTTATTGTTATGTAACTTTTATTTAAATTTTTTACTTTAGTTTATTTAGTAAATATTTTCTTAACTCCATATCTTGGAATGCATTGTTCGTTAAGGACTTGTAAGCAAGCATTTCACGGTAAGGTCTGCACCTGTTGTATTTCGGCGCATGTGACAAATACAATTTGATTTGATTTGAAGTGGATGTGTACGGCTGGCTGACCAATAGCCATCAAGGCTTCAAATCCAACATGGTTATATATAAGTCGTTTGAAGTATAATGTGTTTCTCTGAGCTTAATGGGGTGCCCTGACTTTGATATTACATTTAGCTGTCTGAAATATTAACACGTTTCATTATTTAGGACAGCATTAAAATCTGAATCTATGATTTGAACTAGGGGAGTGCGCTTACCACTCAGTCAGATATCAATATGACATTGCAATTCCTTTGCCACAATTGCTCAACTTTCAATTGAAATCCTAATTCCATTGTGAGGTGGTAAACATTAGAAATCCATAAAACAACCCTTAATAAGCAGAAGAAAAACAGTGGGTGTTTAATTGTTTAAAGGTACTGCACACCAGAAGCACACAGACCAAGCCACCAAGGTACCAAGATGGATGGATTCATCTTTAGTAAATATAAATTGTTAAAAATCGTACGTCTTTAAAGGACACCATGAACACAAGTTTTAACTCCCCATTAATGGAGCATAACACATGAAAGTATCTGCTCAGAAGAGATTCATTATATTTATTCATTTATCTAGGCAAGTCAGTTAAGAACAAATTCTTATTTTCAATGACGGCCTAGGAACAGTGGGTTAACTGCCTGTTCAGGGGCAGAACAACAGATCTGTACCTTGTCAGCTCGGGGAATTGATCTTGCAAACTTTCAGTTACTAGTCCAACGCTCTAACCACTAGGCTACCCTGCCGCCCCAGATACCACATTTAGAAAAACGTATGCATTCAGTTAAACCAAAATGAGGTCTTTCATGAACGTCTCATCGTGTTTTCTACCCACTACGATGACTCTGTTTGTCAATGCTGTTCTCAAAGGTTCTCAAGACATTAAACCAAATCTTATCCTATTTGTCAATTTATCCCTTAATTAATATAGTACACTGTACATGGCTGTAAGTCTCAGGTTCAATCACAACAATCTTGATGACTGATTTAGCCAGTAGAATAATTGACAAGTCTCAGAGAAATGCAAGCATAGCATTAATTCAGAACCGAAATACACACGGAGACACATGCTGTACTTACTGAATACATAGTTATCCAGCCCCAGTTCATTAGTCCCAGCTTTATGATTTCATGTTAATTATTGGTCCTTGAAGATGCAACCTGACAGGATTTTTAATCAGCCGGGACGGAGGTTGGTATCTTAAGGACAACTTGCTGACATGCTGAGAGGAGGGGAAAGAGGGATATGTCCTAGGGAGATGTGGCCGCAATGCAGACGACTACACCTCTATGACTACGTGTGTCATTTCCCTTGATACTTCACGACCAAATATGTCAATTAGGCTAATGGAAAACAGATCAGGGATACTGGCATGCAAGTGATCTTCTAAAATAGGTAGTCTTAGTCCTTCTCGAAGGACCACGGAATAGTGGAGACCTTAATCCTTCTGGCTAAATAAGGGACGGACATGTTATTGTGTATAGACGGGTGGGGTTTACCACAGGATTCATAGTGAACTGTATGTGGAGCATTAAGAGTTACACACAAGTTAATATGAAGGCAAAGTTTCTATGTCCTAGTCCAATATTGAACAGCTACCTTGACTTTTCCTCCCCCGCTGTCAGAGTCAACAAACCCTAAAGGAGTTCAGTCTGTCACAGTGGAAGTCAATACCACCCCATAATGATTGACACAGGCTTAGCTGTAGGCTTTGCCTTGGGGTCAAGTAATTCAAAGGATAAATCAATGTAAAGAAACCGGATATCTTGAACATGGTAATGCTTGAAGGGACAGGGAAAACATACATTATAGACCTTAAAACACTGACTGTTCACTATTACACCAGATCAGAAACATTTGTCAGCATTTGTGAACAAGCAACAGTAGATGAGCCCTATAGGCGACTTCCATGATAATGTAGTTTAATGTTCGAAGAGTGATGAGAAAGTGCCTTGGATTGAAGTAACCCAGCGGTCTGGAAATCAGCCTTACAACGTAACAACCCTGACTGTCCATTAGATGTGGACAGTCAGAGTCACACAAAAAAAGCCACAAACTCTGACCAAAGCCTTGCCTGGTGTGGACCTACGCACAGTAGTGCCAGTAGAGGGAGGAAGGATAAGCCTAGCTGCCCCCTGTGGGCGACAACACTTAACACTGACATGGTCCCAGATTCAAAGTGACATTTCTGACAGAATAAAAAATAATGGCCGTACTAAACAGGAGCCATGGATCTGACAAACATTTAGATGCTATCTCCCAGTTCCAGTGAATAACTGCAGTGAGTGCCACTGTGACCACGGACCGTGTCACACAGCACCAGCTAGCAGGGCCACTGGCAACACCAGCCACACAGACACCTAATCACACCGGACAGAGGGGCTCCCGCCTCATCAAGCACAGGCCCAAATCTAAGTAATTGACAAAAAGATAATGAATAGAAGAACCACAGCAGAGAGAGTTACACACCAAAGCTTTCTGACTGTAGAGATGTCTGTCTGTCGCTGAGCACTGACTTCCTTCCTGTGTTATTGGGAGTATAAACTCTACGGTATAGAAAGTTCAAACTCTTCTGAACTTAAAGAGGCTCGTATGTACTGCTATTCAGATTGTACTGAATGTATCTATTTGCCGTTACCACCAGATCTATTTTCATTGTTAGAAAATATTATTTTGATACTGTTGCTTTACTTGGAAGAACTTCATTAAAATGTAAACTACAAAGCAGTACTGTCCCTGTAAACCTTTCCACTAACCCTGACCATAACTGTACTGGCCTTGTAAACCTGACCACTAACCCTGACCATAACTGTTCTGGCCTTGTAAACCTGACCACTACCCCAGACCATAACTATACTGGCCTTGTAAACCTTTCCACTACCCCAGACCATAACTGTACTGGCCTTGTAAACCTGACCACTACCCCAGACCATAACTGTACTGGCCTTGTAAACCTGACCACTACCCCAGACCATAACTGTACTGGCCTTGTAAACCTGACCACTACCCCAGATCATAACTGTTCTGGCCTTGTAAACCTGACCACTAACCCTGACCATAACTATACTGGCCTTGTAAACCTGACCACTACCCCAGACCATAACTATACTGGTCTTGTAAACCTTTCCACTACCCCAGACCATAACTATACTGGCCTTGTAAACCTGACCACTACCCCTGACCACAACTGGCAGCAAGGATCTACCCATTATCCTAATTGAAAACAGTAACAGCCAGGTTACCCACATAAACTTTTCATTATAGTCTAGTGGTCTACACATTACCTACCAGTCCCCTGTAGTGGTCTATCTACCAGTCTACTGTAGCCCTGTAGTGGTCTATCTACCAGTCCATTGTAGTGATCTATCTACCAGTCCCCTGTAGTGGTCTATCTACCAGTCCCCTGTAGTGGTCTATCTACCAGTCCCCTGTAGTGGTCTATCTACCAGTCCACTGTGGTGGTCTATCTACCAGTCCATTGTAGTGGTCTATCTACCAGTCCCCTGTAGTGGTCTATCTACCAGTCCCCTGTAGTGGTCTATCTACCAGTCCCCTGTAGTGGTCTATCTACCAGTCCACTGTAGTGGTCTATCTACCAGTCCACTGTAGCCCTGTAGTGGTCTATCTACCAGTCCACTGTAGTGGTCTATCTACCAGTCTACTGTAGCCCTGTAGTGGTCTATCTACCAGTCCACTGTAGTGGTCTATCTACCAGTCCCCTGTAGTGGTCTATCTACCAGTCCATTGTAGTGGTCTATCTACCAGTCCACTGTAGTGGTCTATCTACCAGTCCATTGTAGTGGTCTACCTACCAGTCCATTGTAGTGGTCTACCTACCAGTCCACTGAATCCCTGTAGTGGTCTATCCCCTTAGCAGTTGTACTATGGCCGCATTTACTCATTTGTCCACAACTGCTCATATTGAAACAACAAGTTGTGTACTTGACTAGGTTTTCTGAATCAGTGTTGGGTCATCATGGCCCCACGTGGTGACCTAATTAACAGGGCCCCTGAGACTAGGTGGTCGCAGCGAGACAATCTGTTGACATCTCTACCCTTCGGTGAAAAAACTGAATAAGAAAACATTTTAAATAAAACAAACCATAGAAGAATATATTTCACACAACCACACACGTTTAGGGGCTGGCACCTTGTTCCACTGGCTATGACTGTTGAGATGACTATCAACCAGGACAGCCCGTGCTAATGTCAGTCACACATGTGCTCAAAAATGCTGGTGAAATGAGTCTTCACTAAAGCCTTGAACAAACTGCATCACAGATGGAAGACAAATCCTTCCTAAACTGGATGAAGGTAAAACTGTTGACAAATCTGCCACATTAGATGAGAAACAGCCTACATATTAATCCAAATACACATTCTCATATCATGTTATTTTCCTATTCAATCAGCATTCCCTGTTTGTTGTTGGTTGATGATTTAGGTATTATACAATGCAAATAAAATGACCACCTATCTCCATTCTGTGATGTGATAATTCAAAAGGATAGCTACACCAAGAAACTGTTTGGCTAAGGTTTATGCTCACAGAGCTTATTTGGTTTGTTAAATAATTGAGGGATGTGTTTACTGTGAACGTATGAGTGGGTTTCATAATGAGAGTGAATAGATCTCTTAAAGACCCAGTGCAGTTAATATATTGGATTTTCCTGTGTTTTACTGTGCATATATTTCCACACTATGAGGTTGGAATCATACTGTGAAATTGTGAAAATGACGATGATGCCCTTTTATTGTACGAGCTGTTTGGCGGGATGGAGCTTTGGCCTTCCGTGGTGACATCACCATGTGGTAAATTCATTAATAGACCAGTAATAAAGACAAACCTCTCTGCCAATAAAACTTTTTTTTTGTTTTCCTCTCCCCACTCAGACCACTCCAAGACAGTCCTAGAAAAAGTATTGCTTGAAAAATAACTAAGAAGCTATTTTTGACAATTTTAATTGAACAAAATCACAGTGAGGTGCTTATTTGTTACCTAGAAATTATTTGATATTGAGATGAAAAAATAGATGCATTGGACCTTTAATAGAGGTTGAATAGAATATGCAAATGAAAACCAGGTCAGGGTTTTATACATAGCCTTCTATATAGCTTGGGGGGAAATGTCTTTCCTTAATGTTTTTGCACAGGGGTACAGCTGATGCCATCCCATAGCCACCAGAGTTAGCTGGCTGCTTGCTGCATACTGATTTGTACAGCCCTGCCAACCCAACTCCAGAGGGTTAAAACTGTGGAAATAGCTGCATCCCATACAGAATTGAGGAAAATTCAGATGTGTCTCTGCACGGCAAACCTTAACAAAGCATCTTTGTTATAATTGCAGGGATGAGGGGATTCAAAATGGACATGCATTCAATATCCATTAAGAAGCTGGAGTGAGTGAAGAACGGCTGTTGGTGAATATGCTTCTGTGAGTGAAGTCTCTCTGTGTAGGTTAATATGCTGCAGTGAGTGAAGTCTCTCTGTGTAGGTGAATATGCTGCAGTGA
>QNTS01005752.1:0-20923 GCA_003317085.1 Hucho hucho
AAAAGTGTAATGTAATGTCGATAATATTTCCCGTCTTGTTTTGTTTTGTAATGTGTCTTCTCAGTCATGTTGACCCTGGTCTACTACCATTGCTTTAATGTATTGTTGTAGTTGTTGTTAATGGTAATCCCATGTCCACTACTTCTACTATTAATATTGCTGTTGGTCCCACCATTTATTTATATATATATTTTGTGTATATATATATATATATTTTTTTTTATATATATATATGTATACTTTGACAATGTAAGTAATAATGAACTTGCCATGTCAATAAAGTCAATTGAATTCAATTGAGAGAGAGAGAGAGAGACAGAGAGACAGAGAGAGGGGGAAGAGAGAGAGACAGAGACAGAGAGACAGAGAGAGGGGGGGAGAGAGAGAGAGAGAGAGAGAGAGAGAGAGAGAGAGAGAGAGAGAGAGAGAGAGAGAGAGAGAAAGACTGAGAGAGCAGACCAGAGCAGAGCTGTAGCCTGTCTGCCTGTCCGTCTGTCTGGTTGTCACTCTGTCTGTCTGTCCGTCTGTCTGGTTGTCTCTCTGTCTGCCTGTCCGTCTGTCTGGTTGTCTCTCTGTCTGCCTGTCCGTCTGACTGGTTGTCTCTCTGTCTGCCTGCCTGTCTGGGGAAGGAAGAGGAATCCTAATAAACCTGCCTGGCTGGAGCCTGACTCGCTCTCTAGCTCTGTCTCCATCTCTCTCTCTCTCTGTGTTAAAGAATGAAACTGACATTGAACAGAATGTTCCACCACCTTTACTTTTTTTTATAAGATGGCACAATTGTTTTGTACAGTGTTCTGCACACCAAGTTATTTCAGAAAAATGTATGTACAATTCATGACTTTCCTTTACAGTATGCAGGTGCCATATATCAAGATTTTGATTGACATTTTCCATTTTGTTTACAAGCAAGGTCGATAGAAAAAAGAAAGTTCAAAGAAAGGGAGCATGGCAGCACCGGGTGGCTCGATACTGAGTTGACTGAAGTCCCACACAGAGATGGAATTCATGCCAGAGGCCCAGGCGAGGAAGAGGGCGGATGGCGAGAAGAAGCCAGGCAGAAAGAAGGGTGCAAGGTGCGAAACAAAACCATCTGCGAAATACAAGCCGAGAACTTTCTCTTTTGAGTCATGTACAGGAGAGGCTATTGCAGCAGACGACCACACCAGGTTCCACTCCTATCAGCTAAAAACTAGAAGAAGCAGTGGGCACGCGATCACCAACACTGGACAATTGAGGAGTGGAAAAACATTGCCTGGAACATGACAGCAAGTTCAGTTTACTTGAGTGGTCTGCACAGTCCCCAGACCTCAACCCAATAGACAATCTTTGGGATGAGATGGAACAGGCTGTTCGCAGCATGAATGTACCACCGTCCAATCTACGGCAACTGTGTGATGCCATCGCATCAGCATGGACCAATATTGTAGAACGCCCCAAATAATTAAATCTGTTCTGGAGGCAAAGGGGTCCGACCCGGAACTAGATGGATGTACCTAATTTCCGGTGAGTATAAGTTTTCCTGTTAGAACGTTTATTCAAAACCCATTACAATGTTTCAGGTGCCAAGTGTATGGTCATGTTGCAGCAGTATGTAGGAGGGAGATTCTGAAGCGTGAGAAGTGTACAGGAGGCCATGGGACAAAAAGTGTGTAGTTTAGGTGTAAAAAGTGGAGTGTTTCAATTGTGGTGGTGGCCATGTTGCTGGGGATCAGACATATCCTGTGCGAGTGAGACAGACAGAGGTTTCCAGGGTGAGAGCAGTGCACAAAGGGACACATGCTGATGTAACAGCTGTCCCACAAAGAAATGTAAGACTGGTCTTGACACCAGTGTAACAGACGCGATTGTCGTGTCTCTGGCTTGTCATGAAATGTGAAGACTGTTATTTTATCAAATCAATTCTCTATGTTTTTTTTATCTTTATTTAACCAGTTAGGCCAGTTGAGAACAAGTTCTCATTTACAACTGCGACCTGGCCAAGATAAAGCAAAGCAGTGCGACAAAAATCAACAACACAGAGTTACACATAGGATAAACAAAAGTACAGTCGATAACACAATAGAAAAATCTATATACAGTGTGTGCAAATGGAGTAAGGAGGTAAGGCAATAAATAGGCCACAGTAGTGAAGCAATTACAATTTAGCAAATTAACACTGAAGTGATGGATGTGCAGATGATGATGTGCAAGTAGAAATACTGGTGTGCAAAAGAGCAAAAAAGTAAATAAAAAGAATATGGGGATGAGGTAGGTAGTTAGATGGGCTATTTACAGATGGGCTGTGTACAGCTGCAGCGATCAGTAAGCTGCTCTGACAGCTGACGCTCAAGTTAGTGAGGGAGATATAAGTCTCCAACTTCAGTGATTTTTGCAATTCGTTCCAGTCATTGGCAGCAGAGAACTGGAAGGAAAGGCGGCCAAAGTGGGTGTTGGCTTTGGGGATGACCAGTGAGATATACCTGCTGGAGCGCGTGCTACGGGTGGGTGTTGTTATGGTGACCAGTGAGCTGAGATAAGGCGGAGCTTTACCTAGCAAAGACTTATAGATGACCTGGAGCCAGTGAGTCTGGCGACGAATATGTAGCGAGGACCTAAACTAATCATGTAAACTTCAATTAACTAGGAAGTCGGTAAAATGTTTATAGTCTATTTCCTGAATCTACTCTAAAGATATTTTCATGTCTTGTCAAGTGCAGTCTTCTATTAATGAATTACTATCTCATCAGTTCTCATTCCAAATGTCGTAAAATTCTTGGCTATCTGCACAAACCCAGCCTTTACTATAAATCATCCATACACCAATTGGCTCAATTATTTATTTACTAACTAATTAAACAATTACAGAATATACAATACATAATAACATTATACAGTAAAATACTGTCCCTAGTGGACGAAATAAGAAAAACAGTTTGGTTATAACACGATAGATTCAGAGAGAAGAGAAAGAGGTTTTGGAAGGCAGACTAAGGAACATGGGTCTCTATCGGACCTGGGAAGCTATTCTCACATAAATACATACGCCACTAACGATCGCTCATTTGGAAAAGCAATGCATTGTATTTACGTGAAGCTGGCTTTGATAGTTGAGCTGGTGGTGTGAGGCTCTGGTTTGCTGCCCAGTCGAGGTCAAGGTAGTCCTGTGTAGATTCTTCCGGGTCGTCGTGGAGAGGTTCACGTGGTCTGAGAGGTTCATCTCTCTCAGGAGATGCTTCCTCGTCGGTCAGTGTTCTCAGACTAGATTTGTGCATATGTTCAGCTGCAGTCTGATATAAACTCAGAAAAAAAAGAAACGTCCTCTCACTGTCAACTGCGTTTATTTTCAGCAAACTTAACATGTGTAAATATTTCTATGAACATGACAAGACTCAACAACTGAGACATAAACTGAACAAGTTCCACAGACATGTGACTAACATAAATGGAATAATGTGTCCCTGAACAAAGGGTGGGTCAAAATGAAAAGTAACAGTCAGTATCTGGTGTGGCCACCAGCTGCATTAAGTACTGCAGTGCATCTCCTCCTCATGGACTGCACCACATTTGCCAGTTCTTGCTGTGAGATATTACCCCACTCTTCCACCAAGGCACCTGCAAGTTCCCGGACATTTCTGGGGGGAATGGCCCTAGCCCTCACCCTCTGATCCAACAGGTCCCAGACAAGCTCAATGGGATTGAGATCTGGGCTATTCGCTGGCCATGGCAGAACACAGACATTCCTGTCTTGCTGTAAATCCCGCACAGAACGAGCAGTATGCCTGGTGGCATTGTCATGCTGGAGGGTCATGTCAGGATGAGCCTGCAGGAAGGGTACCACATGAGGGAGGAGGATGTCTGTAACGCACAGCGTTGAGATTGCCTGCAATGACAAGAAGCTTAGTCCAATGATGCTGTGACACACCGCCCCAGACCATGACGGACCCTCCACCTCCAAATCAATCCCGCTCCAGAGTACAGGCCTTGGTGTAACGCTCATTCCGTCAACGATAAACGCGAATCCGACCATCACCCCTGGTGAGACAAAACCGTGACTCGTCAGTGAAGAGCACTTTTTGCCAGTCTTTTTGCCTGTCTGGTCCAGCGACGGTGGGTTTGTGCCCATAGGCGACGTTGTTGCTGGTGATGTCTGGTGAGGACCTGCCTTACAACAGGCCTACAGGGCCCTCAGTCCAGCCTCTCTCAGCCTATTGCGGACAGTCTGAGCACTGATAGAGGGATTGTGCGTTCCTGGTGTAACTCGTGCAGTTGTTGTTGCCATCCTGTACCTGTCCCGCAGGTGGGATGTTCGGATGTACCGATCCTGTGCAGGTGTTGTTACACATGGTCTGCCACTGTGAGGATGATCAGCTGTCCACCCTGTCTCCCTGTAGCACTGTCTTAGGGGTCTCACAGTACGTTTTCATAACTGTGACCTTAATTGCCTACCGTCTGCAAGCTGTTAGTGTCTTAACGTCCGTTCCACAGGTGCATGTTCATTAAAGGTTTATGGTTCATTGAACAAGCATGGGAAACAGTGTTTAAACCCTTTACAATGAAGATCTGTGAAGTTATTTGGATTTTTACGAATTATCTTTGAAAGACAGGGTCCTGAAAAAGGGATGTTTCTTTTCTTGCTGAGTTTATGTTAGTTTAGTATGCACTTCTTCTTTAGGTGATCAATAGTTCAGAGTTCATACCATTTCACGTATGGCACAAGCTCTCTCGTTTCCTGGCCTGTAGAGTTGAAATTAGCCCTTTTCAACGTGGAGGACAAGTCCTCCCGTTATTTGGAACTTAGTTGACTTTGGGTCATGGGGGCTTTTATAGAAATGTAGAAAAGGGGTTGGTTCATCATTTCCAACCAACGTCCACTCACTTGGGCATGGCTACTGACTTAGTTAAACTTTACAATGAAGGCCAATTCTCAAATTTTAAAGGTTAACATCACATTACATCATTTCGCAAATAGTTTCATCTTTTATACTTTTATTTTATACAAGAATTAGATGCAGGCCTCAAAGCTGAGGAACCTGTATAAATAGAGTTAGGGTAATGTGGCTATATTGTCTTTCATGAGGTCACAAACATGAAACAAACCCGGACCGGGTCGTAGCTGGCTTCTCCACCGACCATTTACACATTCTCCAAAATAGGAATATTGTTTAATTCTCAAATTCTGGGATGTAGTAGAATTATGCAGGAGAGTTCCTATGTTCAACTGTGAGCCTCTCTCTCCCATACGGCATGGTCAGGGAGACAAGAGTCTCTAAAAGGAATTTACGACGTGGTTGTACAGTCGTAAAACTGGAGAAAGGGCTAGTGTCATTTTTGTTTTTTATTTAACCTTTATCTAACTAGGCAAGTCAGTTAAGAACAAATTCTTATTTACAATGACGGCCTACCAAAAGGCAAAAGACCTCCTGTGGGGACGGGGGCTGGGATTAAAAAATAAAAAATAAAAAATAATTAACATATAAATATAGGACAAAACACATCACGACAAGAGAGACAACACAACACTACATAAAGACAGACCTAAGACAACAACATAGCAAGGCAGCAAAACATGACAACACAGCATGGTAGCAACACAAAATGACAACAAAGGGGTAGCAACACAACATGGTACCAGCAAAAAACATGGTACAAACATTATTGGGCACAGACAACAGCACAAAGGGCAAGAAGGTAGAGACAACAATACATCACGCAAAGCAGCCACAACTGTCAGTAAGAGTGTTCATGATTCAGTATTTGAATGAAGAGTTTGAGATAAAACTGTCCAGTTTGAGTTTTTGTTGCAGCTCGTTCCAGTCGCTAGCTGCAGCGAACTAAAAAGACGGGCGACCCAGAGATGTGTGTGATTTGGGGACCTTTAACAGAATGTGACAGGCAGAATGGGTGTTGTAAGAGGAGGATGAGGGCTGCAGTAGATATCTCAGATAGGGGGGAGTGAGGCCTAAGAGAGTTTTATAAATAAGCATCAACCAGTGGGTCTTGCGACGGGTATACAGAGATGACCAGTTTACAGAGGAGTATAAAGTGCAGTGATGTGTCCTATAAGAAGCATTGGTGGAAAATCTGATGGCCGAATGGTAAAGAACATCTAGCCGCTCGAGAGCACCCTTACCTGCTGATCTATAAATTATGTCTCCGTAATCTAGCATGTGTAGGATGGTCATCTGAATCAGGGTTAGTTTGGCAGCTGGGGTGAAAGAGGAGCGATTACGATAGAGGAAACCAAGTCTAGATTTAACTTTAGCCTGCTGCTTTGATATGTGCTGAGAGAAGGACAGTGTACTGTCTAGCCATACTCCCAAGTACTTGAATGAGATGACTACCTCAAGCCCTAAACCCTCAGAGGTAGTAATCACACCTGTGGGGAGAGGGGCATTCTTCTTACCAAACTGCAGGACCTTTGTTTTGGAGGTGTTCAGAACAAGGTTAAGGGTAGAGAAAGCTTGCTGGACACTAAGAAAGCTTTGTTGTAGAGCATTTCACACAAAATCCGGGGAGGGGCCAGCTGAGTATAAGGCTGTATCATCTGCATATAAACGGATGAGAGAGCTTCCTACTGCCTGAGCTATGTTTTTTATGTAAAGTGAGAAGAGCGTGGGGCCTAGGATTGAGCCTTGGGGTACTCCCTTGGTGACAGGCAGTGGCTGAGACAGCAAATTTTCAGACTTTATACACTGCACTCTTTGAGAGAGGTAGTTAGCAAACCAGGCCAAAGACCCCTCAGAGACACCAATATTCCTTAGCCGGCCCACAAGAATGGAATGGTCTTCCGTAACAAAAGCTTTGGCCAAGTCAATAAAAATAGCAGCACAACATTGCTTAGAATCAAGGGCAATGGTGACATCATTGAGGACCTTTAACTACTTAGGGAGCAGTGGGGCGCTAGCCACTGCCGACACTACCCGGTGAAATGTAAGGCGCCAAATTCAAAATCCAAAAGTTGAATTATTAAACATTCATCAATATACAAGTGTTGCATAGTCATTCAAAGCTCTGATTCTTGGCAATATCACAGCATTGTCAGATTTCAAAAAGGCTTTACGGCGAAAGCACAACATTGGATTGTTTGAGGATAGCCCCTCTCATATTTTATGCATTAGCATAAATCCATAACCAAAGCGGGTCTCATAAAACGCATAAAATCGCTAATATAAAATCCCTTACCTTTCGAAGAACTTCTGCTGAGGGCTTCCCAAGTGTCCAACAAAGACATCCAATGGTTCTTTTGTTAGAAAAAGTCATTTATTATATCCATAAATCTCTGTTTGGTTGGTGCGTTATGTTCATAAAATACAGCGTCCACTCGCCCATTGAACCGTGAAGAGAACACGTTCAACCTATACCTATACACTTGTCCAAGAACAATCAAACATCATAGATAATGTATCCTTAGGAACACTTGTATGTATATTTACTATAATATTTCAACCGGATTATAAACTGGACGATAGGAAAGGAAAAAACCACAGAGCGCGCGAGCCCGTGAACGCGCCTCCTCTTCTGTTTACATCAGATGACTAGTTCGAAATTCTTCTTCTATTACCATCCAGAGGAACCTAACATCACCAAATGAGGCAATGTGTCAAAAACACTTTTTCCAGGACAGAAATTCCTCGGGTTTTCGCCTGCTATATCAGTTCTGTTATACTCGCAGACAATATTTTAACACTCTTAGAAACTTCAGAGTGTTTCCTATCCAATAGTACTAATTATGTGCATATCCTAGTTTCCGGGCCTGAGTGGCAGGCCTTTTACTTTGGGCACGCCAGACTCCAAAACCGACACTTCAGCTGTCGCTCCCTAAGAAGTTAAGGTTGCAGTGACACATCCATAACCTGAGCAGAAACCAGATTGCATACCAGAGAGAATACTATTGACACCAAGAAAGACAGTCAGTTGATTATTGACAAGTTTTTCCAACACTTTGATAAACAGGGCAAAATAGAAATAGGCCTATAACAGTTATGATCAGCTTAATCTCCCCCTTTAAATAAAGGACACACCGTGGCTGGCTTCCAAGCAATGGGAACCTCCCTAGAAAGGAGAGACAGGTTAAAAAGGTCGGAGATAGGCTTTGCGATGATAGGGGCAGCAACCTTAAAGAAGAAAGGGTCTAAACCATCTGACCCAGATGTTTTTTGGGGGTCAAGTTTCAGGTGCTCCTCTAGCACCTCGGACTCAGTGACTGCCTGCAGGGAGAAACTTTGTAGCGGGGCAGGGGAAAAAGAGGGAGAAGCATCGAGGATAGTCACATTAAAAGGGGTGGGAGATGAGGAAATGTTGGACTGGCAAGGAGGCATGGCTGAGTCAAATGGGAATCCTGACTTAATGAAGTGGTGATTAAAGAGCTCAGCCATGTTCTTCTTGTCAGTAACAACCACATCATCAACGTTAAGGGACATGGGCAGCTGTGAGGAGGAAGGTTAATTCTCCAGGTCTTTAACCATTTTACAGAACCTTTTGGGGTTAGACCCACAGAGAGAGAACTGCTCCTTAAAAGTAACTAACTTTGGCCTTCCGGATAGCCTGAGTGCACTTATTTCTCATTTCCCTGAACGAGAGCCAGTCAGCCTGAGTATGCGTGTGCCGAGCGTTTTGCCAAATGCAATTCTTGAGGTGGAGTAACTCTGCAAGATCACGGTCGAACCAGTGGCTGAACCTGTTTTTAATTCAAATTTTCTTTATGAGGGTGTGTTTGTTAACAATACCACTGAACATATCAAAGAAGAAGGTCCAAGCGTCTTTGACAGAGGGGATGAAGCTGATTCTATACCATTTTACAGATCGTCATGACACGATCGTACTTCGTAACTCTCTTGCGTTGTGTTTTAACAGACAGAATTGCTATACCAGTGATTGCTATTTATTCTTTACATTTCAGATTTTCTTTTATATTTTCTAAACAATACAAAACAACATTGTACAAACGACAACATCATACAAACATCACTACATCACACCTGCTCAGACCTCCAGTGCACCTCCAGCGCCCACATCACTTTCCGCCACAAGGCCTGAAATTGCAGCATTTTGTTTCTCTCCATAGCACTTTCAATATTTAAAGAATTAATCATTTGATTTTTCCGTTGTGTAAATGATGGCAGATTGATTTCCACATCTATAGTATACTTCTTTTCAAGATGAGTGATGGGAAGTGTTGGTGTTTATTCTGACGATAGACACAAGTAAGCACATTAGATCTGCAGGACAACAGGATGTTGATGGCAGTGGAGGCAGGTGGGAGGAGCTATAGGAGGATGGGCTCATTGTAATAGCTGGAATGGAATAAATTAAATGGAGTCAAGCATGTGGTTTCCATATGTTTGATACTGTTCCATTTATTCTATTCAAATAAAATAAAATACAATTGTAATTGTCACATGCGCCGAATACAACAGGTGTAGACCTTACCTTGAAATGCGTACTTACAAGCCCTTAAAACCTCTACGGGATCGGTTGTCCCCCGCGGGACGGTTGAGCAAAAGTAGGCTAATGTGATTAGCATGAGGTTGTAAGTAGTAAGAACATTTCCCAGGACATAGACATATCTGATATTGGCAGAAAGCTTAAATTCTTGTTAATCTAACTGCACTGTCCAATTTACAGTAGATATTACAGCGAAATAATACCACGCTATTGTTTGAGGAGAGTGCACCGTTATGAACTTGAAAATGAATTAATAAACCAATTAGGCACATTTGGGCAGTCTTGCTACAACATTTTGAACAGAAATGCAATGGTTCATTGAATCAGTCTAAAACTTTGCACATACACTGATGCCATCTAGTGGCCAGAATCTAAACTGCGCTAAGATTCCTAAGTCATATATTGGCCTTTCTCTTGCATTTCAAAGATGATGGTTCTTTGTATTATCTTTTACCAGATCTAATGTGTTATATTCTCCTACATTAAATTAACATTTCCTCAAACTTAAAAAAAGGTCTGGTCCTTATTAACCAACAATGCAGTTCAAAAAATAGAGTTAAGAAAATATTTACTAAATAAATTAACAATACCGAGGCTATATACAGGGTACAACAGCATTACAACTACCGCCTGAGACCCTGAGGGGGGGAAGTAGGGGAGGGTGGGCATTGGGCAAAGGGTGAGGGAGCAATATTAGGATCCCTGTGAGTAGGCCAGCACAGAATGACCAGATCATTTCGTGCTTTAGTAAGGTTGGTTTCTGGTAAGTAGAGTTCCTAAAGATTAAACATATGCTTTTTTTGACAGGAAACTTATTTTTTGGTGAAGCCGGCTAAATTGTGGTAGGGTTGTTTTCCGTCGCCACCCACAAGAACGATATACAACTCAGGGAGTCTAACCAATACAGACTGCGGATGTTGTCCCAAAGCTGGCTGAACCGGCTGTACCGGAAATAGACGTGGCGACTAGATAGATACTTCCTGTTCGCTGTGTTGACAAATGAAAGAGAGACAGCCAGATGGATTCATAATTTTACGATAACTCCAAAGCTAACCCGGTTTTAACTCAGGTTAACTATCTCATGCCTTGGCAGGCACCGTAGGAGGTAGTTAGCGAACGAGCCTTGCAGAGGTAATGGACGGAACTAGGCTGTTGTTCGTGTTGTTTGGGGGTTTGTTGGAGGTGTATTGTGGTGTTTCGGCTAACAGAGGGGGATCTCCTTCGTTTACTGATGAAATCCCATTCAAAATTAACTGGCCCGGGGCCGAATTCACCCTGGTGAGTGTTGTGTGGTTGTGTGATAGAGAATAAAAACTGTTGTCATAGCTAACGTTAAATTATGGCTGGTTATTTATGATTTAATTGAAAAGCTAACGTTAGCTAGCTAGTTTTAAATGGTGATAAAGTATGTTAAGCGTAAGGCTAGCCTACTGGTATTCCTTGTTATGACTGTTGTCATATGACTGCCTATGCAAAAACTGACCATGCATAGGTTGCCTGTTATGACTGTTGTAAAGTGGTGCACTTACACAACATCTGACCCTAAATCTGTCCTTCCATAGCCAACCTCAGGTGCCCTCTACAAAGAAGAAGACTTTGTCATCATGACAACAACAGAGAAGGAGAAATACAAATGTCTCCTGCCTTCCTTGTCAAATGGAGATGGCGTGAGTTAGATAAATCATTTCAGTTTCACTCTTTTCAACAATATCGCTTGTCTCGCTTATCCTCCCTGTCTCCCTCTGTGTCTGTCTGTCTTTCTGCCTCTCTCTCTCCTCCCTCTCTTTTTTTTCTCTCTCTCTTTGTCTATCCTCCCCCCTCTCTCTCTCAGGATGATGACAAGGAGTACGCTGGTCCCACTCCAGGTGATCTGCTGGACCAACTGTTCAAACAGAGCAGCTGCTCCTACAGAGTGAGAACTGAACCGTTTCACTTCTACTTCTGTCTAAATATAGGCTTGAGTACCACTGCAACACTAATGTCATGGCTTCCCCCCCTTAGGGATCACATGCTAAAGATGTACACTGTCTAAACTACTGGCACACAGCATGCCACACAAGACATGCCACAAGAGGTCTTTTCACAGTCCAGAACAGACTATGGGAGGCATACAGTACTACATAGAGCCATGACTACATGGATCTCTATTCCACATCAAGTAACTGATGCAAGCAGTAAAATTTGATTTAAAAAAACAGTTAAAAAACACCTTATGGAACAGTGGGGACTGTGAAGCAACACAAACATTGGCACAGACACATATACACACACACATACATACAATAACATACACACTATACATACACATGGATTTAGTAATGTAGATATGTGGTAGTGGTGGAGTAGGGGCCTGAGGGGACACAGTGTGTTGTGAAATCTGTGAATGTATTGTAATGTTTTAAAATTGTATAAACTGCCTTAATTTTGCTGGACCCCAGGAAGAGTAGCTGCTGCTTTGGCAGCAGCTAATGGGTATCCATAATTAATACAGATAAATACTACCGTAAGTTTGGGGTCACTTAGAAATGTCCTTGTTTTTGAAAGAAAGGCACATTTTATGTCCATTAATATAACATAAAATTGATCAGAAATACAGTGTGGACATTGTTAATGACTATTGTAGCTAGAAATGGCAGATTTTTAATGGAATATCTACATAGGAATACAGAGGCCCATTATCAGCAGTCAGATAATCCAAGTTTATCATTTTAAAAGGCTAATTGATCATTAGAAAACCCTTTTGCAATTATGATAGCAAAGCTGAAAACGGTTGTCCTGATTAAAGAAGCAATAAAACTGTCCTTCCTTAGACTAGTTGAGTATCTGGAGCATCAGCATTTGTGGGTTCGATTACAGGCTCAAAATGGCTAGAAACAAAGACCTTTCTTCTGAAACTCGTCAGTCTATTCTTGTTCTGAGAAATGAAGGCTATTCCATGCGAGACATTGCCAAGAAACTGAAGATCTCGTACAACACTGTGTACTACTACGTTCACAGAACAGCGCAAACTGTCTCTAACCAGTATAGAAAGAGGAGTGGGAGGCCCCGGTGCACAACTGAGCAAGTGGACAAGTACATTAGTGTCTAGTTTGAGAAACAGACGCCTCACAAGTCCTCAACTGGCAGCTTCATTAAATAGTACCATCAAAACACCAGTCTTAACGTCAACAGTGAAGAGAAGACTCCAGGATGCTGTCCTTCTAGGCAAAAAAAAATATTTTTTCTTTCAAAAACAAGGACCTTTCCAAGTGACCCCAAACTTTTGCACGGTAGGGTATGTCATGTACTGTGCTGTCACCTTCTATAGATAGGCTAACCACGGTCTCTTGTGGCATTTGTTGTGGTGTTAATTAATAGATCGAGTCATACTGGACGTATGAGGTGTGTCATGGGAAACATGTGAGACAATACCATGAGGAGAAGGAGACGGGACAGGTCAGTGGGAAATTATGTTACTTTAAAATCGGCATCATTATAATGTCTACCATCAAGTATGTTGCAATAAATAAGATAAACTGATTTTCGTGTTGATCTGGAAGATCAAAGTTCAGGAGTACGTCTTGGGAAGCATGACCAAGACGACTGAGTCTTCAGCCACTTCAGGAACAGACATCGCAGAGGTAGAGAAAGTCGAGGAGATGGATCCTACGCCAGAAGCTGAGAAAGAGGTTGGTTGTTCAACATTTTGGCTCATACACATAATTTCTTTTTAAAAACACTTCGTAAGACTTCTTTGAACTTTGTATTTTCTCGTTTTATTTCTCTCTGTAATCATGGGTCGCTATTTTGAATGTTTTACTTGCTGTGATTAGTTTACCTACCTAAGTTGAATGTGCCGATTTTCTCTGCTAAGCGACGAAAATATAAATGTTTCTAGGTACCCACCAAGAACGTGGAGGGCCAGCTGACTCCATACTACCCGGTGTTGATGGCCCACGGGACGGCGTGCGTCCTGAAACAGAACACGCCTCGCTCCACCAACGTGCTGTATGTCTGCCACCCTGAAGCCAAGCACGAGATCCTCTCTATCGCTGAGGTCACTACCTGCGAGTACGAAGTAGTGGTGCTGACCCCTCTGATCTGTGCACACCCCAAATACAGGTGGGTAGAGAGGGAATGAGGTACACACCCCAAATACAGCAGCATACCACCCTGCACCCAACTGCTGGCTTGCCACTGAAGCTAAGCAGGGTCAGTCCCTGGATGGGAGACCAGATGCTGCTGGATGTGGTATTGGAGGGCCAGTAGGAGGCACTCTTTCCTCTTGTCAAAAAAAAGATCCCAATGGCCCAGGGCAGTGATTGGGGACATTGCCTTGTGTAGGGTGCCATCTTTCGGATGGGACGTTAAACGGGTGTCCTGACTCTGTGGTCACTAAAGATCCCATGGCACTTATTGTAATAGTATGGGTGTTAACCCCGGTGTCCTGGCTAAATTCCCAATCTGGCCCACATACCATCACATTCACCTAATCATCCCCAGTTTACAATTGGTTCATTCACCCCCCCTGTCCCCCGTAACTATTCCCCAGGTTTTTGCTGTAAATTAGAATGTGTTCTCAGTCAACTTAACTGGTAAAGTAAGGGTTAAATAAAAATACAGGTAGCAGCAGGTCTGCTGTGAACTGTATCCCAAACCCAACCAGTTCCCCTCATGATGTATTTCACAACTACCATAGCTGATTTAACTAATGCAACTATAAGTAAAGGGGACAACCTTGCTTGAAATGTTATGGAGGCTTATATCTTTATCCCGTGGTCTGTTAGGTTCAAGTCGTCCCCAGTGAATGCCATCTTCTGCCAGGCCATGTCTGGTTCTCCCCTGCGGCCTCACAGTCTCTCTCAGATGGACCGGGAGCAGGAGGAGCTGCTGAAACCTCCCTTCACTGCCGCTGCTGCTGCCCCGGAAAGAGAAGTGAGAAAGGAGGAGGATGGAGAGAGGGAAGGGGGGAGGAGAAAGACTAGGGGAGGAGAAAGAGAGGAGAGACTGAGGGAGGAGAGCGAGAAAGAAGACAGGAGAGAAGGGAATGTTGAAGATAAGAGGTGATGGTAGTGGGGCACAGTGGTGGAAAAAGTACCCAATTGTCATACGTGAGTAAAAGTAAAGATGCCTTAATAGAAATGACTCAAGTGAAAGTCACGCAGTAAAATACTACTTGAGTAAGTCTAAAAGTATTTGGTTTGAAATATACTTAAGTATCAAAACAAAAAAGTATAAATCATTTCAAATTCCTTATATTAAGCAAACCAGGTGGCACAATTCTTCATGTTTTAATTTTTTTTACAGATAGCCAGGTGCACACTCCAACATTCAGACATCATTCAGAAACAAAGCATTTGTGTTTAGTGAGTTGTCAGATCAGAGGCAGTAGAGATGACCAGGGATGTTGTCTTGATAAGTGCGTGAATTTGACCTTTTCTGTCCTGTTAAGCATTCAAAATGTGACAAGTACCTTTGGGTGTCGGGGAAAATGTATGGAGTAAAGTACATCATTTTCTTTAGGAATGTAGTCAAGTAAAAGTAAAAGTTGTCAAAAATATACAGATACCCCAAAAAACTACTTAAGTACTACTTTAAAAAGTATTTTTACTTAAGTACTTTACACCACTGATGGGGCAATACAGGATCAGAAGGACAAAAATGTGTATTCCTGTTGGACAAGTTCAGGTAGGTACAGTGGGGAAAAAAAGTATTTAGTCAGCCACCAATTGTGCAAGTTCTCTCACTTAAAAAGATGAGAGAGGCCTGTAATTTTCATCATAGGGACACTTCAACTATGACAGACAAAATGAGGAAAAAAAATCCAGAAAATCACATTGTAGGATTTTTTATTAATTTATTTGCAAATTATGGTGGAAAATAAGTATTTGGTCACATACAAACAAGCAAGATTTCTGGCTCTCACAGACCTGTAACTTCTTCTTTAAGAGGCTCCTCTGTCCTCCACTCGTTACCTGTATTAATGGCACCTGTTTGAACTTGTTATCAGTATAAAAGACACCTGTCCACAACCTCAAACAGTCACACTCCAAACTCCACTATGGCCAAGACCAAAGAGCTGTCAAAGGACACCAGAAACAAAATTGTAGACCTGCACCAGGTTGGGAAGACTGAATCTGCAATAGGTAAGCAGCTTGGTTTGAAGAAATCAACTGTGGGAGCAATTATTAGGAAATGGAAGACATACAAGACCACTGATAATCTTCCTCGATCTGGGGCTCCACGCAAGATCTCACCCCGTGGGGTCAAAATGATCACAAGAACGGTGAGCAAAAATCCCAGAACCACACGGGGGGACCTAGTGAATGACCTGCAGAGAGCTGGGACCAAAGTAACAAAGCCTACCATCAGTAACACACTACGCCGCCAGGGACTCAAATCCTGCAGTGCCAGACGTGTCCCCCTGCTTAAGCCAGTACATGTTCAGGCCCGTCTGAAGTTTGCTAGAGAGCATTTGGATGATCCAGATGAGGATTGGGAGAATGTCATATGGTCAGATGAAACCAAAATAGAACTTTTTGGTAAAAACTCAACTCGTCGTGTTTGGAGGACAAAGAATGCTGAGTTGCATCCANGCAAGGGCATTGAAGATGAAACGTGGCTGGGTCTTTCAGCATGACAATGATCCCAAACACACCGCCCGGGCAACGAAGGAGTGGCTTCGTAAGAAGCATTTCAAGGTCCTGGAGTGGCCTAGCCAGTCTCCAGATCTCAACCCCATAGAAAATCTTTGGAGGGAGTTGAAAGTCCGTGTTGCCCAGCGACAGCCCCAAAACATCACTGCTCTAGAGGAGATCTGCATGGAGGAATGGGCCAAAATACCAGCAACAGTGTGTGAAAACCTTGTGAAGACTTACAGAAAACGTTTGACCTCTGTCATTGCCAACAAAGGGTATATAACAAAGTATTGAGAAACTTTTGTTATTGACCAAATACTTATTTTCCACCATAATTTGCAAATAAATAAATTAAAAATCCTACAATGTGATTTTCTGGATTTCTTTTTCTCATTTCGTCTGTCATAGTTGAAGTGTACCTATGATGAAAATTACAGGCCTCTCTCATCTTTTTAAGTTGGAGAACTTGCACAATTGGTGGCTGACTAAATACTTTTTTGCCCCACTGTAGCTATTCCTGCTGTTTGATACCTGTTTTGTCTGTACTGAACACAACCCAGGTTTAGAAGCTGTCTGTTTAATGTGTTCTAACTAAACACCTCCTCCCCTCTCTTGTCCTCCAGGAGGAGAGTACGTCCCCTGTGAGAGAGGAGGCCTTCTCCTCTACCCATAAGCCCCTGGTGGTGGGCGGGCAGACCCAGGTTACCGTGGGAACCACCCACATCTCCCGTCTGACAGATGAGCAGCTGATTAAAGAGTTCCTGAGTGGCTCGTACTGTCTCCATGGGGTTAGTATGAGGCCTGCTGATAGGCTGGCTGTTGAAAGAGACACCTGCTCATTGGCTATAGCCACATATTGGCTACTGCTCATTGGCTGCTGTTGTTAATTCAATGTAATATGCAGTGCCTTCAAAGTTTTCAGACCCCTTGACTTTTTCCACATTTTGTTACGTTACAGCCTTATTCAAAAATGGATTAAATAAATTAAACCCTCAGCAATCTACACACAATTTCCCATAATGACAAAGCGAAAACTGTTTCTTAGAAATGTTAGCAAATGTATAAAAAATAAAACACATGCCTAATTTACATAAGTATTCAGTCCCTTTGCTATAAGACTCAAAATTGAGCTCCGGTGCATCCTGTTTCCATTGATCATCCTTGATGTTCCTTCATCTTGATTGGAGTCCCCCTGTGGTAAATTCAATTGATTGGACATGATTTGGAAAGGCACACACCTGTCAATATAAGGTCACACAGTTGACAGTGCATGTCAGAGCAAAAGCCAAGCCATGAGGTTGAAGGAATTGTCTGTAGAGCTCCGAGACAGGATTGTGTCGGCACAGATCTGGGGAAGGGTACCAAAACATTTCTGCAGCATTGAAGGTCCCCAAGAAAACAGTGGCCTACATCATTCTAAAATGGAAGACGTTTGGAACCACCAAGACTCTTCCTGGAGCTGTCCGCATGGCCGAACTGAGCAATCGGGGGAGAAGGGCCTTGATCAGGGAGGTGACCAAGAATCCAATGGGCACTCTGACAGAGCTCTAGAGTTCCTCTGTGGAGATGGGAGAAACTTCCAGAAGGACAGCCATCTCTGCAGCACTCCACCAATCAGGCCTTTATGGTAGAGTGGCCAGATGGAAGCCACTCCTCACTAAAAGACGTGACAGCCAGCTTGGAGTTTGCCAAAAGACACCTAAAGGATTCAGACCATGAGAAACAAGATTTTCTGGTCTGATGTAACCAAGGTTGAACTCTTTGGCCTGACTGTCAAGTGTCACGTCTGGAGGAAACTTGGCACCATGCCTACGGTGAAGCATGGTGGCAGCAGTGGTGATGTTTTTCAGTGGCAGAGACTGGGAGACTAGTCCGTATCAAGGGCAAAAATGAACGCCGCAATGTACAGAGATTCTTGATGAAAACCTGCTCCAGAGTGCTCAGGAACTCCGACTGGGGGGCGAAGGTTCACCTTCCAACAGGACAATGACCCTAAGCACACAGCCAAGACAATGCAGGTGTGGCTTCGGGACAAGTCTCTGAATGTCAGCCAGCCAGAGCCCGGACTTGAACCCAATCGAACACCTCTGGAGAGATCAGAAAATAGCTGTGCAGCAACGCTCCCCAACCTGACAGAGCTTGAGAGGACCTGCAGGAAAGAATGGGAGAAACTCCCCAGATACAGGTGTGCCAAGCTTGTAGCGTCATACCCAAGAAGACTCGTGGCTGTAATCACTGCAAAGTGCTTCAACAAAGTACTGAGTAAAAGGTCTGAATACTTATTTGTAATAAATGTGCTAAAAAAGTAACATATTTTTGCTTTGTCATTATGGGGTATTGTGTGTAGATTGATGGGGATTTTTTGTTTTATTCATCGATTTTAGAATAAGGCTGTAACCTAAAAAAATGTGAAAAGTAAAGGGGTCTGAATACTTTCCAAAGGCATCTTTATTGTTCCCTACCAAGCATAAAGGCAGTAACTGCTCATGGCTTGGAACTGAGAAAAATGGCTTTTATTTACCTTGGTTTCACAGTAACTTTGTGCAGTTACTGCTAACATGACCCCCATTTTCTCCAAAACCTAATACAATAGAGGCAGGATACTTGTCCACATGATTAAGCATGTATTTAATGTAGCAAAAAATTACTAACTCATTTTCAACCAAACGAGCAGTTAATGCCTTTTTGCTTGGTAGGGCAGTATTGTTCCCTGATGGGCATGTTGGTTGCAGTGCATTACATATATTAAAAACATCATATTACAGGTATACAAAACAGGAACTGACAGAGGAGGTTAGAAGAGATGCTCAAGTACAACAGCTCTTCATACTGTAGCCTCTGTCTGATGTCTGGAACGTGTGTTGTAGGGAGTGGGATGGTGGAAGTATGAGTTCTGCTATGGGAAGCATGTACATCAGTACCATGAGGTAAGGGTTATTTACTCAGTAGCTCAGTAATGCTGAAATGCTTAAAGCACAATATTTCCTGTAGACTGAAAGATGTTTCAGTATTGGCTGGCTGGGTGCCTCGTGTATTTTTTGCTATGTTAAAGTATCTAATATAGGATGATGAATTGATTCTCTCCCAGGATAAGGAGCAGGGTAAGAACATTGTGGTAGTGGGCAGTTGGAACACTGAGGAACATCTGCAGTGGGCTCAGAAGAACGTGGCCCGGTCCTACCAGTTCAAAGACGACGGGGTCCAGAAAGTCAAGTACGTCCGTCAGCTATACAATCCGATTTTGATTTTCTTTTAAAGATTTCACTGATCAGCACTATGTTAATGAATATTGGGGCATTAGGGGCTGGTGTCCTGGACAAAGATTAATCTCAATGGAGAATATCAATTGAAAGGGTGTTTTAGTCCAAGAATAGGATTCATCAGTGTCCAGGAAACCTGATTTTCTAATGACAACACATTGATTGATAGTGAGGATAAGGACTTCATGGTTGTTGTACTTCCTCCCCAGACTGGTGTCCCTCTTCTACGGCCATGGGGACGTGTGTGACCTGACGGGGAAACCCAGACAGGTCATCGTCAAGCTCAAGTAGGGTCTCTTAATATTCTTATATACAGTTGAAGTAGGAAGTTTACATACACTTATGTTAGAGTCATTAAAACTAGTTTTTCAACCACTCCACACATTTCTTGTTAACAAACTACAGTTTTGGCATTTCGGTTAGGACATCTACTTTGTGCATGACACAAGTAATTTTTCCAACAATTGTTTACAGACAGATTATTTCACTTATAATTCACTATATCACAATTCCAGTGGGTCAGAAGTTTACATACACTAAGTTGACTGTGCCTTTTAAACAGCTTGGATTATTCCAGAAAATGATGTCATGGCTTTAGAAGCTTCTGATAGGCTAATTGACATACTTTGAGTTAATTGGAGGTGTACCTGTGGATGTATTTCAAGGCCTACCTTCAAATTCAGTGCCTCTATGCTTGACATCATGGGAAAATCAAAATAAATCAGCCAATACCTCAGAAAAAAAAGTCTGGTTCATCCTTGGGAGCAATTTCCAAATGCCTGAAGGTACCACATTCATCTGTACAAACAATAGTACGCAAGTATAAACACCATGGGACTACGCAGCCGTCATACGGCTCAGTAAGGAGACGCATTCTGTCTCCTGAAGATGAAAGTACTTTGGTGCGAAAAGTGCAAATCAATCCCAGAACAACAGCAAAGGACCTTGTGAAGATGCTGGAGGAAACAGGTACAAAATTATCTATATCCACAGTAAAACGAGTCCTATATCGAACATAACCTGAAAGGCCGCTCAGCAAGGAAGAAGCCACTGCTCCAAAACCGCCATAAAAAAGCCAGACTACGGTTTGCAACTGCAGATGGGGACAAAGGAGGCCTACAAACCTGACTCAGTTGCTCCAGCTCTGTCAGGAGGAATGGGCCAAAATTCACCCAACTTATTGTGGGAAGGCTACCAAGTTCAACAATTTAAAGGCAATGCTACCAAATACTAATTGAGTGTATGTAAACTTCTGACCCACTGGGAATGTGATGAAAGAAATAAAAGCTGCAATAAATAATTCTCCACTATTATTCTGACATTTCACATTCTTAAAATAAAGTGGTGATCCTAACTGACCTAAGACAGGAAATGTTTACTAGGATTAAATCTCAGGAATTGTGAAAAACTGAGTTTAAATGTACAGTGGGGCAAAAAAGTATTTAGTCAGCCACCAATTGTGCAAGTTCTCTCACTTAAAAAGATGAGAGAGGCCTGTAATTTTCATCATAGGTACACTTCAACTATGACAGACAAAATGAGGAAAAAAAATCCAGAAAATCACATTTTAGGATTTTTAATGAATTTATTTGCAAATTATGGTGGAAAATAAGTATTTGGTCA
>QNTS01005752.1:21838-35184 GCA_003317085.1 Hucho hucho
AAAAATCCTACAATGTGATTTTCTGGATTTCTTTTTCTCATTTCGTCTGTCATAGTTGAAGTGTACCTATGATGAAAATTACAGGCCTCTCTCATCTTTTTAAGTTGGAGAACTTGCACAATTGGTGGCTGACTAAATACTTTTTTGCCCCACTGTATTTGGCTAAGGTGTATGTAATCTTCTGACTTCAACTCTATGTATGCATGTATGTGTATATATATGTGTATGTGAGTGATCATCAAAACAATAAAATAACACATGGAATCATGTAACCAAAAAAAGTGTTAAACAAATCAAAATATATTTTAGATTCTTCAAAGTAGCCACCCTTTGCCTTGATGACAGCTTTGCACACTCTTGGCATTCTCTCAACCAGCTTCCAGGAATGCTTTTCCAACAGTCTTGAAGGAGTTCCCACATATGCTGAGCACTTGCTTTTCCTTCACTCTGCAGTCCAACTCATCCCAAACCATCTCAGTTGGGTTGAGATTGGGTGATTGTGGAGGCCAGGTCATCTGATGCAGCACTCATCACTCTCCTTCTTGGTAAAATAGCCCTTACACAGCCTGGAGGTGTGTTGGGTCATTGTCATGTTGAAAAACAGATGATAGTCCCACTAAACGCAAACCAGATGGGATGGCGTATTGCTGCAGAATGCTGCGGTAGCCACCATGCTGGTTAAGTGTGCCTTGAATTCTAAGTAAATCACAGAGAGTGTCACCAGCAAAGCACCCCCACAATGTGGGAACCACACATGCAGAGATCCGTTCACCTACTCTGCGTCTCAAAGACACAGCGGTTGGAACCAAAAATCTAAAATTTGGACTCATCAGACCAAAGGACAGATTTCCACCAGTCTAATGTCCATTGCTTGTGTTTCTTGGCCCAAGCAAGTCTCTTCTTATTATTGGTGTCCTTTAGTAATGGTTTCTTTGCAGAAATTCGACCATGAAGGCTTGAGTCACACAGTCTCTGAACAGTTGATGTTGAGATGTCTGTTACTTGAACTCTGTGAAGCATTTATTTGGGCAGCTATTTCTGAGGCTGGTAACTCTAATGAACTTATCCTCTGCAGCAGAGGTAACTCTGGGTCTTCCTTTCATGTGGCGGTCCTCATGAGAGCCAGTTTCATCATAGCGCTTGATGGTTTTTGCGACTGCATTTGAAGAAACTTTCAAAGTTCTTTTAATTTTCCATATTGACTGACTTTCATGTCTTAAAGTAATGATGGACTGTCGTTTCTCTTTGCTTATTTGAGCTGTTCTTGCCATAATATGGACTTGGTCTTTTACCAAATAGTGCCATCTTCTGTATACCATCCCTACCATGTCACAACACAACTGATAGGCTCAAATGCATTAAGAAGGAAAGAAATTAACTTTTAACAAGACACACCTGTTAATTGATATGGATTCCAGGTAACCAGCATGAAGCTGGTTGAGAGAATGCCAAGAGTGTGCAATGCTGTCATCAAGGCAAAGGGTGGCTACTTTGAAGAATCTCAAATACAAAATATATTTTGATTTAACACTTTTGTGGTTACTACATGATTCCATGTGTTATTTCATAGTTGTGATGTCTTCCCTATTATTCTACAATGTAGAATTAAATAATTAAAACCCTTAATTGAGTAGGTGTGTAAACTTTTGACTGGTACTGTATATTGTGAGTCATCATCGGTGTGTTCTAGTAGGGTCTCTTAATATAATATACAGTACCAGTGAAAAGTTTGGACACGCCTACTCATTCAACGGTTTTTCTTTATTTTTACTATTTTGTACATTGTAGAATAATAGTGAAGACATCAACTATGAAATAACACATGGAATCATGTAGTAACCAAAAAAGTGTTAAACAAATCCAAATATATTTGAGATTCTTCGAAGTAGCCACCCTCTGCCTAGATGACAGCTTTGCACACTTGGCATTCTCGTTCAGAACGTTTCATGTCACTGAATACACAGCCGGTCTCTGATTGAAGCCGGTCCTGTGTCTCAGGTGTAAGGAGTCTGAGTCTCCCCATGCTGTTACGGTGTACATGCTGGAGCCTCAGACCTGCCAGTACGTCCTTGGGGTAAGAATGCGCACACACACATCACTGTCGCACCATGTTATGGTTAAACACTTGAACTCATTCTTGCTGTTTTTGTGTTTTTACCGCAAGCGGTTGGGGAGTCCGATATCCAATGTATTCACTACACATGGCAAATAAACATGACCGGGTAATTTTTTCTCCATCAGGTTGAGTCACCAGTTATATGCCAGATCCTGGACACAGCTGATGAGAAAGGCCTTCTATCCATCTCCAGCTAACAGCACGGACAGAGGAGGCTGAAGAGACGGAGAAAAGGAGGGATGAGCAGAAGTAAAAATGAAGACGTTTTACTATATTTAAATTGAGAAAGTGATGTGCACATCTAGTAAAACGTGCTCTTTGTTCTAGAAAATAAAGGACAGTGATTTAGGCAAAGACGTCCTGAAATGGAAGACTGGATGAACCAAGGCCCATGGCACTACTCAGGAGGTCCAGACTGACATGGACTTGGAGAGGAGCGTGTTGATCCTGGAACGGCCCTTGGAACCCAGGACCACAGCCCCCCTCTTCCACCCCTCTATGTACTGAACCAAGTCCATGTTGCATCAGAAGCCTCATGATAAACCTTACATTTGATCTGAGTTGGAAATGGGACCCTGTTCACTCCACAAGGCTCTCTGGACTGGACTTCAGCTCTTCCTTGTACGCTTTCTCTTAGGGCAGGTTAGTTCTAGTGTTCTCTGGCCAAAATGCCAGGACAGAACAACCAATCATTATCATCAGGAGAACCAGCTTCCATGTTGTAGTTGGTTTTATCAGCTATAAGAAATAGTCAAACACTCTATATATAAACTCCCAGTAATTTTTTGGGAAATCACCAACGTTTTGCATCACTGTGCCTTCTTCAGGGTAATGTCATGAATGCTAAAACCAGGTTATATAGGCAAACAGTGCAATTAGCGCAACCAATGACAATAGTGAGGGGTGTGTCAATTCATTCTAATTAACTAAATAATTGAGTGAAACTGTTAAAGAACATTGACTATCCAGTAGCAGCTCACTTTGTTGAAGCTAATCAACCTATCTCCCTCAAATACACAGGCATTGAGCATGTTGCTCTACCAAGGAGAGGAGGTAACATGGAGATCCTACTGCTACAAAGGGAGGCTTACTGGATATCCTCTCTAAAAACATTGACCCCTAGTGGTCTGAATATTGACTTTGATCTCAGGCCCATTTTATGAACAATTCTCTCTTTTATGAACACGTCTTCTAAATGGTTGTATTCTTTCTACAGCTTATCAGGGTACACCCAGTATGTTTGCCCTGTTGAGGATGCTTATAATGCATTATGGTTGAACCAAAAGATTAGATGGAACAATTTATTTTCATGAAATAGGAAACAAATATATTTATGTGAAATTGAATTAAACAATGTATGTTGATGCTAATATGTACAATATTTTATTATGTTTCCATATGATAACAGTAGCCTAATATATTCAATATGCTATAATAATTTTTTATTAGTTTAACTCAATTCATTCTAATTAACTTAATAATTATGACACACCTTTAACTATTGTCATTGGTTGCACTAATTGCACTGTTTGTCTATATAACCTGGTTTTAGCATTCATGACATTACCCTGAAGAAGGCACCGTGTAGCCGAAACGTTGGTGATTTCCCCATAAATGACTGGGAGTTTATATAGTGTGCAACTCTTTATTTTTAGAGCTGATAGTTTATTCGCCGGTAGTCAGCATCTCTACATAAAATCTTTTTCTCTGCTCGTTTTTTATACGTAGTAGGTTTTATCGTCAACATTTTAACTGTATTTATTTGGGTTTCATTTCAGTTTGATTACATGCTTGTCCTTGACAATTATACGCATTTTTTGTTTTGTAGATACAGTATCTTCCGACAAAGTCAGTTTGAATTTTAAAATGTGTGGACCAACAGTATCTGGGCATAGTAAGACTGGGGCTTTGGTGTCAGGGTTGGGGTCAAATCCATTTGTCAATTCAGGAAGTAAACTGAAATTCCAATTTCTATTTCCTCATTCGAAAGCAGTAAGGAAAATGAGGATTTGAATTTGTTTACTTCTGGAATTGACTGGATTGAAAAGGAATTGACCCCAACCCTGGTTGTTGTTACGTTACAGGGTGATTGAGAGTATCTTCTAAACTGATGTGCTGTGAATTCAATCCCTGGATGTTAATGACGAGCCCTGATGATTAACATTGGTTATGCACTGAATCGGATGTCATTTCTGTGGATTTCTAAATCTGGTGTGTTCTGTGGTTTAAATGAGGGATACACTGAAAAAATAAATACATCTATCTGAACTAAAATGAATAAAGTCATACTCCATTGTCTTGGATAGCTAGCCACAATGTGATCACCTGAATGGGCCTCAGCTCTCAACCATTATACATTTAGTAAAGAGCCAACTGATGCTCTTCTCTAAAGAAAAAGTGACTGTCTGATCACTGGTAGCTTATGTAATACAATAGATCAGGGGTTCTCAAACTTCTTGGTGACACCTGTACATTCCATGTATTTGAACTATTCCACAGCTAGCTCACCTGATTCAGCTTGTCAACTAATCATCAAGCCTTTGACTAGTTGAGTTAGTTCAACAACATGGTGAAACGTCTGGGGGTTGAGAACCACTGGACTGGACATCACTGTGTGACATGACAAAAGCTTGGACAGTGAGTTGCAGGTTGATTAGTTGACCACCAGAGGTCTCTTACTCCATAAGCGGTGTTCACCTTTGTGGATCTACAATATATCTTCAATTTAGATATTTTCTTTGCCAGGAGCGCACTGGACACATTGCACTTGCAAAACATTTACTGATATCATAGAACATGTATGAGACTCACAAATACAGTATTATTATGACGAGAAAGACTAAATTGTACAATATGAAAAATGTAATGTCAGTGTAAAAATTGATTCCACTTATTTCAGTAACATCAATAACACTATGGGATTAGTACTGTTTCTCTCCCTCGGGACTAAGAGATCTGCCATTGTATATTCTGAAGTCAATGGGGGTTATTCTTTACCTCTAACAGTTCAATACCACATGATATTCAGACAATTAGTATCCGTTTAGTCTCTGGTGTCTTGTGGTAATAGTTGTATAATATTATAGTAACTGTTAGCATCCCTGATCTATATGCCCAATCCCTCTCCAGTTTCAGCATGGTGGCTAGGTTACACTCAAAGTACAGTATCTGATCAATAAACAAATCAATTCATGTATAAATTATTGTGGTAAGTTAGACTGAAGGTATGGAGATCTGATGCACCGAGGTGCTCTCAAAGTCCAGCAGAACCACAAGACTATGTTAGCCCACTGAACTAAAGCCTATGGCATTAGCTTGGCGAGCCAACACAAGTCTTCAGGTCTTAGCCAAGGTTAATCATCACTTTAGACTGAAGGGATCCAATCAATCAATCATGGTGGTTAGTCAGACTGAAGGTATGGGTATCTTATGGGCTGAGGTGCTCTCAACGTCCTGCAGCACCTCCTGGTGGATGTGATAGTGCATGGCAACGTAGGACTTATTGAAGCCAAAGGCCTGGGAGGAGGAGGAGTTTGCGGCAGGCTGCAGACTGTTGGTAGGGGAGCCAGGCCCTGCAGAGGGGCTGCTGTTGTAGATACTGTAGTAAGGCTCAATACGGGTGTTGATGGGGGTGGAGGTGCTAGGGGGCCTGGGCTTACGCCCACCATGCCCGCCCGTAGCTCTCGGACTGGGGGCACAGTCCCGGGAGTGACTGGGTCCACAGGCTTGATCCACCAGTCTCCTTTGTGGCTTGGGTGAGAGGACATAGGCAGAGTTGGTCTCGTGGTGCGAGGACTTGTTACGGTTGACTTCGAGACTGCCTTTACCCATGGCATGGAGCCGTGTCTTGTGCTTGCAGCAGAGGAACACCAGCGCCACCCATTGGAGGCAGCAGAGGACGCGCCGGCGAAGCCCAGCACTGTTGCGGGAGTACACGAATGGGTTGATGCACGACTTGAGGAAGATGAGCGCGAAACCGCACAGTTCGAACTGGTAGTGAGCGAAGCTGCTCTCTGGAGAGAGGACGTCCTGGGCTAAGGAGACCCCCATGGGGAGACAACAGAGAAGGACGGAGAATACGATCACCACACAGGTTACTACAGCCTTGGAGTCTTTAACTGTGGCCAGGTTGACGGTAGAGACAAGCTGGCAGCAGGTAGCTCCCTGGGCAGCCCCGGGTACTAGACCCTGGCTGGTGGGTCTGTTAGTGTAGGAGTGAGTCTGAATGTGTTGGAGCTTGTTGTAGGTCTGGTTGCGGTAGAGCGAAGGAACCTGGACGGCACATTGCATGCTCTCTAACCCGGCCGCCATGAGCGGGGGAGGGGCTTGTGGTAGCGGCGGGCGCGTGGTGTCTACAGTGATGACGTGGCACTTCCTCACCTGGGGACAGGATGGGAACACCCACTTAGCATAGAGAGACATAACATGATATGTCATAACACATTATTTCGCTTTATACATGCTTATAGCTTTATACATGCTTATAGCTTTATACATGCTTATAGCTTTATACATGCTTATAGCAAGTTCTAAGAAATTAAGTGTGACTAAAGTTTCTTAAAAACGTGTCAAATAATCCCGCAAGGGATGGGTCGCTAAACTGATTTACCTGACACGAAAATCAAATGTCATCCATCCATCTATCAATCCAATTCCTCCCTCCCTCCCTCTCTCTCTCTCACCTGTGCGTTCTTCCTCAGCGTCTGAGCGATCATCAGGTAGCAGACAGACACCACCGCCACGCAGAAGGCAAAGTCTGCCAGGTAGACATATAGAACCACCCTTGCAGGCCCACCCGTTAGGCCAAAGTGAGGCAGGCAGGGTCCCTCCTTCATGGGGTAGGCTCGCAGGGTGAGCAGGGCAGCCATAGTAAAGCTAGAGGTCCAGAGGAGGGCTGTGAGAGCCAGAGTACAGGGGAGCGAGGCCATGCGGTTGGGCTGCTGGCCCAGGACCATACGGAGCCGATGGAGGGCGATCACAGCTACCGTCTCCAGAGACATGATGATGAAGGCAGAGCTGGTCAGGTGGAAGGTGAAGCAAAAAGTCTTTGACACGCCACCCCCTCCTCCTGGAACAAAAAAAAGTTTACTCTTAAGACTTTTGCAAACCTTCAAAAATCAGACCAGGGTTCAAATCCTTTCAAATAGTTGGATCATTTGGTTGAGTCTGCCTGGAGTACTAGATGGGAACAGTTTGCAGTTTTGGGACTTTTCTATTGGTTTATTAAGCCAAGCAAACTCAAATAGGCACACAACAGAACAATAATAATAATAGGTGGGTGATTATATTCATCCTATTTCACACAAGTGTGTCTTATATGCATGTGAATTGGAAAAGTGTTTTTTTGTTGGCATATACCAACTCCTCCTGAGACAGCCTCGGAGAGTGAGGTCACGGCCAGGGTCAGCCATTATCAACTGCAATCCTGAAGCAATAAGGGCTAAGTGCCTTGCTCAAGGGTACATCAACAGATTTTTCACCTTGTCGGCTCTGGGATTTGAACATGCTCTAACCACTAGGCTACCTACCACCCAAAAGAAAAATCTATTAATCGGGGACAGACAGGAACCAGTGTCTTAGCTGAAGCAAGAGACAAGAACTAAGCAAAGAACAGAAGGAAGTAAATATCATAGAGATCCTATTAAATTACTATAGAGGCTATGTTATCAATCCTCAGAGTTCCAGAATGGTATTCTAATTCCTAATTCTATGGTAAATACAGTCTACTGACCTGAGTCCAGGAAAAGCACCAATGCGAACATCGGCGCAGTCACGCAACATATAATCATATCACAGAATGATAAGTTGAGGATCATGAAGTCGAAGTTGGTGCGGAACTTGCGGAAGGCCGGGTGGAAGAAGGAGAGGAACACCACCAGGTTGCCGTAAGAACCCAGAAAGAAGATGAGAATGAGGAGGAGGGAGCAGGAAGTGAGGGTAGCCGTGTGGATTAAGGCCCAGCCAGGGGAGGAAGAGGAGGAGGACCTAGAGGGAGGAGGAGAAGATGGCTGATACATGTTCCTTACATTCCACAGAAATTTGTATTTTTCTATTCAATCCACGCACCTCGGGCCCAGGCTGCTGTTGTAGGTGTGGTGGTGGCAGACTGACGGCAGACTGGTCACATTCATCATACACATAGGGCTGGTTTCCCGGACACAGATTAAGCCTAGTCCTGGACTAAAAAACTGTTTCAATGGAGTTTCTCCATTGGGTTAGTAAAGACTGGAGAACAGCCTCACAGGTGTTCACATCATTTCACTGAACAGGATGGCGAAGGTATCTGCTGTCTCCTCCATTGACATGGGCCCCTTGGTCATGGGAAAGACCACAGATTTCTACATAGAAACAGAGGATTCTGAGTTTAGTACAACACCATATTATTACAATGAAAGACGTCTATGAGGACCATTGTGAATGATAATAATTCTGCTCTTTCAATGGAAAAAGCCCTCCCCTTCCTGCCAGACAAACACTGAAGTTTAAATAGGCCTAGGCTGAAGCTAGAGCAAGCAGATAAAATGTGTAGCCTACACACTAATCTAATCATTCTATCATTATTGTCGAGGGTTTTTCATTTTTCATGTTTAATATGATTTGGATAGAATGATAGAATGTGGTTGAGCTTACGACGACGACAGGAGCTGCAGCTTTTGTGTAGGACTATCGATAATGAACATTCACATTCTAAAACGATCACATTTACTTAGTGAAACATACACGCTTACCGCATCTGCATTTATCTGTCTGTGCGTGTGAATGCTCTGATGCAAAACGATTTCAATATGATAGTCGAGTGATCATGGTCATTTGATTATGGTTATGAAAACCAATACAATACGCAAGGTGTTGCTCTCCATCCATCCAGCCACCACCACAGCTACAGGCATTAGAAATAAATAAAAAAGTATTCCTTCACAGATAATCAGAAGCAATAATATACGATATTTATATTCTGTATGCAACCAAATATTGCGGCTTACTTGAAAATGATAGAGGCATTGTCATATTGATGTGAACGCTAATAGAGAGAAAAAAAAATGCGAAAATAGACAAAGGCCTAATTGTTATACAACCCATAGGTTACATTTTCATATTCGGAATTGGCAACTTACCGTCCGCATGCATTATAACCACACGCACATGTATTCAGAGTATATAATTCAAAAAGAGCGTGTATTTTATTGTCGCTGTGTTGTATCCATTTTTGTTTTATCCCGGAGAAGACGAACACCGGGCGCAGTACATCGGTAAGACGTGGGATATGACATACAGTACTGGGCGCGTTCCCTTGCCTAGGTGTTGCTGACGCATGCCAGTTCTTACCAGGCCTGGATAGGTATTTTACATGTCAGCTAACCACATATTCGACTCGGTACTGGTACTCCCTGTATGTTATTAACTGTGTATATATTCGTGTCACTATTTCTATTTAATTTTTGTACGTCTTTAACGTCAGCGCTTGCAGGTACCAGTTACCGCCTCGGGATGTCAACCTCTAGCTTGAACATCTCAATCTAACGGAATCAAAAGGATACGAATCCATTCTCATGGGCGATAAACTGCAACATTTAGTCTAGACATATATTTAGGTAATATTGGGTTCCAACTCGTTCTAGAATTCCCTCTCTTTGTAGGGTACAGGATATTTTTACATTGAGACCCAACCGCCTACACCAACCAAACCCGGACGACGCTGGGCCAATTGAGCGCCGCCCAATGGGACTCCCAATCATGGTAGGTTGTGATCCAGTGCCTTAGACCACTGCGCCACTCGGGAGCCCGAATGGCATACTTGAGTAAAAGTAAAGATTCCTTAATAGAAAATGACTCAAGTAAAAGTCACCCAGTAAACTACTTGAGTAAAAGTCTAACAGTATTTGGTTTAAAATATACTTATGTATCAAAAGTAAAAAATCATTTCAAATTGCTTATATTATGCAAACCAGACGTTTTTATTTATTTACTTACGGTTAGACAGGGGCACACCCCAACACGCAGACAAAATTTACAAAGGAAGCTTTTGTGTTTAGTGAGTCCTTGTCACGACTTCTGCCGAAGTTGGTCCCTCCTTGTTCGGGCGGCTTTCGGCGGTCGACGTCGCCGGTTTTCTAGCTGCCGCCGATCTACTTTTCATTTTCTGTTTTTGTCTTCAATATACACACCTGGTTTCCAATCACAAATTACATGTTCCTTATTTAAACCTCTGTCCCCACCATGTCTTTGTGATTGATTGTTTGTTGTAACTCGGTCCGTCTTTGTGGGCTCGTGAGTTTACCATTGTTATTTTGTATTTTGAGTAAATTACGTTGATTACTCTATTCTGCTGTCCTGCGCCTGACTCTCTACACAGCTACACACAGGACCGTTACAGCCCACCAGATCAGAGGCAGTAGGGATGTTCTCTTGATAAGTGCGTGAATTTGACCATTTTCCTGTCCTGTTAAGCGTTCAAACTGTAACGAGTACTTTTGGGTGTCAGGGAAAATGGAGTAAAATGTACATTATTGTCATTACGAATGTAGTGAAGTAAAAGTTGTCAACAATATAAATATTAAAGTAAAATACAGATATCCCCAAAACTACTTAAGTAGTATTTTTAATTAAATACTTAATTAAATACCACTGAATAGGCGCCACCCCAGAACCAACCAGCACAAAGACACACACAAAAAAAGTTTGTTACAAACAACCCATTAATTTCTTTATTTTCTTCAGAAAACAATACATCTAAAAAGAATCACTGCAGTTTTGGCACTACACTAAACAGGTGTGAGGTATTAAACTGAACCAATGCGACTAGATTTTCAAGTCTTCATGGAAAAACTAAATATGGAACCAAAAATAGATCTCTCACTAAAAAAGAATGGAGAACAATGTTATATTGAGGAGGAGTAGAGGGGAAGGGGTGCGATGCTAAGGTGGTGGACAGGATGTTTGGCTATTCCTTGGGCCCTGTTTCCCAGACACAGATAAAGCCTAGTCATGGACTAAAAAGCTTTGTTTCAATGGAGACTCCAATTATCGTGCTTTTTAGTCCAGGACTAGGTTTGATCTGTGTCCGGGAAACCAGCCCTTTGGGGTTTTGAGAGGTGTTAAGACATGCCATGATGATTAAACTGTGCTCATCAGCTGAAAACCGTGCACATAGCCTTGAGGAATGAACACACACTCACACAGTCACTCTGCTACATCGTCATCATTGCCCAAGCGAGAGCAGATTACATCAAATGCTCCGTCACTAACAAGCTGAACAATCTATCTACTCACAAACCAAAAGCTTTCATTACCAGCAACTCTAAGAATAATAAAATCAGCACTTCAAACAAATAAATAAACATGTTTGTGCATTTATGTTACATACACATGTTATATACACATAATAAAATATGCATATAGCAGAGATAAACAAAGTACACAAACATCAAGTATGTAAATGTGTGTGCCAGGTTAAAATCTAAGTTATGTCCCAAATGGCACCCTATTCCCCATATAGTGCACTACTTTTGATCAGAGCCTTATGGGTCCTGGTCAAAAGTAGTGCACTAAAAGGAAAAGGGTCCATTTGGGAAACACTCCTAAACTAATGATAGTGAACGATCATCTGAACACATACAGACTGTGGCTAAGAACACTTCACTGGAGACCTGGGACAATATGGTTCCTATCCTCTAGAGCAGGGCTCTCCAATCCTGTTTCCTGGAGAGCTACCCTCCTGTAGGTTTTAACTCCAACCCTGTTCCTAGAGAGCTACCCTCCTGTAGGTTTTCACTCCAACCCTGTTCCTGGAGGGCTACCCTCCTGTAGGTTTTCACTCCAACCCCAGTTGTAACTATCTTAATTCAGCTGATCAACCACGTAGTTATGAGAATCAGGTGTGCTAGAATAGGGTCATGGTGAAAACGTACAGGACGGCAGCTCTCCAGGAACAGGATTGGAGCGCCTTGCTCTAGTGGGATAATATAGTTAGTTGGCGCAGAGTTGATAGCATTGAGTGGATGTTGTACTGAGAGCAACAGTACAGGGGAAACTCTGGTCCTACAGCGTAGTGGTGCACTAATGGGGGAACACGCACTACACCTTGGACCAGAGACAGGGGGAAACCTGCAGGCATCTACATCAAGCATCACACACACACGCACACACGCACACACACGAAAAAAGGAAAAGAACAAGAGAAATCAACTGTACAGTAACATTACAGTAATATTACAGTATTATTACAAACCGCAGATCAATCATCCATGCTATGGTTTATCCTTAAATATTAAGTATAGTAGAAATGTAAATGAGCGCTAAATACAAATACACAACTCTATTTTATTCCATCCATCCATTACGTATGCATATTCCCCCCTCCCCCCTTTTCAAGGTCCTCAGGGTACAGGGTTGTATTCGTTACGGCACAACAAGCAAAAACCTTTTTCTAAGGAAACATCCATGTAGTTCCTCCTTGTTTCATTACTTTTGGTGCCTAGAGAAAACGACCAAGGTGTCGTCCGTTGGTCTGGTCAGAGGGCAGGGACCTGGACATTAGGCCCCTGTCTCCCCTCATGCAGGCTCGTCTGTTCTGGTATTCACACAGCGTCTCAGAGTAACGCAGCTGATCGAGGATCAGGTCGCCATGTCCATATAATGGTATTCAATACGATCTGAAAGGCAAAACTGATGCTAAATCAGCAATTGTACTCAGACGCTTTGTGAATACGGCCCTGTTCTGTTCAGTGTGAGGCTTTCCCAGACTGATAACAGAGTGAGGAACTGTTGAGTGGCTCAAAGAGGGCATTCAGGGTGTCGTTCCTCCGTTAAGAAAATGTTACAATCTCCATCTGAAAGTTGTACCAGGGCCCTAAAGAGAGACCAAATGGACAGTTGGATTAATGGTTGGTGCCTTGAGGAAGTGTCTTGTAGTTTATAATGTACTGTAACTTGTGTTGGTGACGTTTCCACCCAAGCATACGTTTGAAATAATCTACAATGAGTGAGCATTTTAGGATGGGAGTGTGTGTCCTACCAGGTATCTAGGCGTAGTAGCAGGGAGAGACCAATAGGTCGGTCAGAACCAGCAGCTGGTCGTCGGTGAACTGCTGTTTGTGTTCCTGCCAGTTGTCATGATGAGTCCGCCGGAAGTTAGACAGGGTCTTCTTCACAGTCATCTTCAGGAGAGAGAGAGAGATTCAGGAGTGAGAGAGAGAGAGATTCAGGAGTGAGAGAGAGAGAGAGAGAGAGA